>MNAD01000673.1:0-13037 GCA_001895945.1 Trametes pubescens
TGGTCGCTCTCCTTGGCAACGTGCTCCTACTGTGTCTTCTGTCTCAACGCTGGCTGTCTACACCAGTACTCTGGCTGTCTGTACTGGGGCTCCGTCATCTTCGCTCGCCTTACTCGGAGTATCCTTGGCAGTCATTGTCACGTCGCAATCCTCGCTCGTTGTCTCGCCTGCAAGGCTACCTGGATCTGGTGTATTCACGGTCTCGTGGTTTACTGCTCTGCGTGACGGAACCCTTAGGGCGCATCTAGTAGCATGTACTGTAGTAGTTTGTATACACATGACTTGATTGCATGTATGTTTTCGGTGTTGTGATATATATATTTGTTTCCCTGCATCTACCGCGCACAGGACCATCCGGATACTGAAAGCGAGCAATCTACTAGCATGATGCACCTTGTGTGCACGCAGAATAATCACAGACCTCGGGATGATTGCAGATTTCAAGATCATTGCGGTGGTTGTAAGGGGCTCAATGTCATCCCAGTGATATTATGACAGATTGTGAAGTAACAATCATTGCGTACCTTACAACGGATTGCAAGTCCATGGTAGCTAGATTATATCACATTGCAAGTTCGCGGTCAATTCTGTGATGTGAAAAGGCAAGCTGGATGAGGCGCAACGTCTCGGACGCGTCGAGACGCGTGACCGTTCCCGCGCGCTTGAGGGTAGGGTTGTGGCGCCGGGGAAAGAGACGCTCGCACACTCTCTGCACCCAGCGTGTGCCTGTGTTATACCGGACGGCAGGCTGAGGCAGTAAAGAAAGTAGATGGCTCGATGCGCTACACTTGAAGGTGTTCAGGAAGCTTGCCTGGGCCTATCGCAGCGATCTTCCCTCCAGACCTAGTCTCGTTCCCATCCGTTCTGGCGCCCGCAGCCTGTTCTAAAGACCCTCTCCCCGGCGCTACCCAACTCTCGTGAGAACTTTCAAAAGTCCCATCAGTACATCTGTTCTCCTATTGGCTCGTGAGGGATATGGGCCTGCTGAGTGTAGCGAAGCGTTGGTCTGCGCTGGAGAGGGTCCTTAGAACGTCTGGAGCCGAGACTACTCCAGACCCCGCAGTGGCACCGTTGATGAGCTGCATAGCCAGTACGGTGTTGCAAGGTTCGAAAATTGGATCGCTAGAGAGGAGATCAGAAGTGTATTCTGCTCGTCGCGCAACGGCGTCGTGGTACGAAGGCAACCAGAACAGAGGAGAAGACGACTCGCGATACTGAACGCATCGGCAAGCGCCGGCGTTCCCGCGCTCGCCCAATCTAGCCCAGGCATAAGCATACCCGATAAGTTACATTCGTATTCTCAAATAAGGCGGCACTAGAACTAGCTCTTTGATGAATTGCATAGCACTGTTCGGCGCATTGTCAGATAAGTTCTGTGGTATCAGTATTATAATAAGGTGAGGGTAAGTAGTAGTTCTAGTCCTGTTCGCAACTTTGCGTACAACATCAGTCGAACGTCCCCGACGACTACTATGCAACCTCCGTCTGCCACATCTCGAGCTTCTTGCTCAGTGGAACCTTCTCGTCCTCGGCCTCTGTGCCGCTGTCGGGATCGCTCGGCGGGTCGGGCACGTATAGATGATACCGCCCGGGCTCGGCCGTGCGGTCCTCGATGTAGCTTCGCAGCATCCCCTCCCGATCGATCGGCCGCACCTCATACCCCTCCGAGCCGCGCCGGACGAACTCGCGAGGTTGGCCCACGGTGTCCTCCTCGTACTCGTCTTCGGACTCCGATACAGGGTACGAACCGCCCGCGTCCCCGTCGTAGTCAGGGTGATACGGGGGCACTGACGAGTGTGTAGGGGCCGACCTTCGCCTACGCGTGGTGGAGGGCTGTAGGCCGGGGTTGAGCGTACCATTCTCGTACGTCCAGGGCGACTCCGGGAGCTGAAACTTGTAGTTGGGGTCGGCTTCAGGGCGTACGTACGCTTGCGGGTCTCTGGGCGGCCATTCTTCCCCGGCGGCGTCTGGAGGAGTAAGGGTTCAGCATGCGTAGTATTGGAGGACGAAGACAGCGAAGAAGAGGAAGACAGCTAAAGAAGTAATCAATGAGCGCTTACTTCGTGAGGGGTATATGCGGAGCCTGCACACCTGCGAGGGCCTTGCCACGACCCGATCATGGCTCATACGCGTACCCGCCGCGCGCCATGTCGTGAATGTCCTCTCCCTGTCGGATATGCATATCCCTCCGCGCAAGCTCCACCCACTCACCATCACCGTTGGCGAGCGGATACTTCAGTCCGTTTCCTTCGGGGAGCGAAGGACAACACCAGAAGAGAGGGCTGGGCCCCAAGACAGCCGAGATGTTTCGTTTCGCTCCAAGGTTCTTTGTGCTTGTCAGTCGGAGAGACGTCTGAGACGGGGTGCGGCACTCACATATGGGAACTTGATCTACGTTCGATGGTAAGGACGGTGTGCATCAAGGTCGTATAATTGGGCTCACCTCGCGTATACGACCGCGGCGGACGAGCGTCGCGACCTTGTCCTTCTCCCAGCCCTCTATTGTGGTGCTGTTGCCAAGCAAAGAGTAGAAATGGTACAAGCTACGCATTCAGGTGCAGGTGAGTATAGGTTATTGCAAACGGTCTGGCGGACATACCTGAATATGCCAACAGCGAGCAGTACTGGGATGCAGGTGGCAAAGTTAAGGATAAGGAAGATGAGCTCCCGACCATTAGGGTCATCCTATAAAGGCGTATAAGCGATGCATCATTCTGATTTGGACGCACAAAGTTACCCAGTAGGTGATATTACTCAGCACACGTCGGGTTACCATAGTGAGGTGATATGTGCATGCAAGGTCCACATAGAATAGGAAGCGGACGAAGTGGCCGTAGTTGTAATGGCCAACGCAGTTATTCACCCACGGGCAGTGGTGGTCTGACAAGGGCTATGTTCAGCGTCATGCAATGCAATGAACCTGAAGGAAAGCCTTACCCATACGCAGTACACACCTGGACCGTATCATCAGTTAATGAAAGGTTGAAGTCTGGGTACGGACGTACCGTTTGCACTGCCTGCAATGGTGCGCGCGGGGAGGTTTATAGCTTTCACATGTGCGACAATATCGTGGTCCCCTCGTTAATTTCTTGACTTCATAGCCGTCCGTGTCATTCACGTCGGGCCGCTGAAACATTGTTAAGCCCGCAGGACACTGGGAGAGCTAGGCAGTTCACAAGCGTACCCAGTTTGGCGGCACTCCTCCCGGGTCGGTCCTGACGCAGAGCGCGTAGTTCCAAAATAGTAGGCCTACCAGAACACTGTTGTGGTCGGGTCAGAGGCTGCAATGGTCCAAGGCTGCGTCCTACGTACTTGAAGGGCACTAATAGCTTGAGGAGCTCTATGGAGAGCTCATTGCCATACCAAGGCCAGATGATGAATATTTGGGACGAATAGGCAATAAATGCAATGAGGCACGTCGTGAAGAATACAAACAAGCGACCAGTAAGCCGACCCATGCCAGACAAGACCCAGGAGAGACCAAGATGAGGGGGAGAGAAGAGGATGTGTAACGCTGCACCGCGCCCGGCCGACGCGTCTCAGCCGGCGGCAGCCACCGTGGCGCGCCCGCGTCCACTTCCGTCTACGGGCGCTTCCATATTTCTGTCCTTTGTCCTGCGCAGCGCGGACCCTCTCGTCTTTCAAAGCCATGCTTGCACGCTTCTCCTCTTCCTCGAATGCGTGTCTGGCCAGGCGCACGACGCCTTCACTCCAGCGGTTGTCCTCGCAGGTCCGCTTCAACTCGTCCGAGGCTGCTGCTCCTCCGTCAGTCTCCGACGTGGACGCTGCGCCGAAGAAACGAGCTATCCCAATTGCAGACAGCCTAGGGGACATTACCATTGGTACAGCGCTTGACCAACTTCGTTCTATCATGTCTGACTTGGTCGCGGTTTGCAGCAAGTCCATCCCAGCAACAAGAAGCCCAGAGTCGTAATGGGACCCGGAACGGTGACAGGCGGCAGAATGGGAACGGCAATGGGAACGGGAACTGGAACAGGGATCCCAACCGCCCACAGCGGCCCCGCCAGAACAACAACAACAACTTCAACCGCGACGGCAATGGCAATGGGAACCAAAACCGAAACCGCGCGAACGCCGCCGGGCGCGGCCAGAACAACCCCGACGGCCAACACGGCGGTCAGCGCCCTCCGAGGCAAAACAACCAGTCGCAGGGCGCCCAGCCCGGGGGCCAGCCCCAGCGCGAACAGAGGCGGCCGCGCCGACCCAGGGACGAAGACGAGGAGGATCGCCAGCCCTTCAACATCCCTGCTCCGCGCAAGATAGAGTTTGGCAACCTCGACGAGCTCTTTGGCACCTCCGCAGCTCGCCCTCGCGCTCCCGGCAGCGTCACGCCCGCAGACGGCGCAAAACAGCTCTCTCCCTCCCAGGACCGGGTTCAGACCTTCCTCGAGCGCACCGCGGGCGATTATTCCCGTTACGTCCCCAAGACGCTTCTGTCTACCGACGTCCGGGAGCTCACCCCGCTGGAGTTGGGAGGCTTCGTGTTGTCGAAAAGGAGAGACGTCAAGCTGCAGGCACGCGAGAATGCGCTTGCCGTTGTTGGGAAGTTCCCTGGGACGAATGTGGTGGTGAAGGGCGCGGAGGCTCCGGCGCCGTTGTCGTAGGGCGGGGGTATTAGAGGTGATACATACGATATACATACGCTCGCCGAGAGGCCTAACTAATAAGTGACACACCGGAAACCCGAAGACAGAGACGTGCGCGGCCGGCTATACAAGCGATATAAGATTATGTCCCGTAGTCCGTGCCTCCCCCTATGGAATGGGGATAACCGTCGTCAGAATGCCCTCCGTGCGTGTAGGTGTGCGACGGCTCGTAGGAGCCCTGACGGTCGCTGTCGTCACTCCTGCCAGGCGGCGCAAGCACCCAGTCGGGGATCTCGAAGTCGCGCACCTCCTCGAGATCTGGAGGCACACGCACTCCGAATGCCGTGACGTGTCGTTGGGTCTTGCGCGCAGTGGGAGCGCTGGACTGGCGGATCGCGGCGACCATGAGCACACACGCAGTTGGCTCTTTCTTCCCCGCAAGCCCTGCATAGGAGACATGAGGGCCCGCAGTAGAAGCAAGGCGAGAGTATAGCCTACCAGCGGATGATATAGACTCGCTGTTATCTACGCCATTGGACCCCTTGGACCCCTTGACCCCCTTGACTCCCTTTGATTTGGCTGAGGCTGAAGGGTGAACGCGCTGCCGCTTGGCAGATGGCGCCTGGTGCAAGCTGTCCGCTGTATCGACCGAGTACCGCCCACGCTTGGAGTTCGCATCGCTCGCCGTGTACGACGCAGACCGGAGGGGCGAGTTTGCGAGTCCTTTGCCTCCCTTGCCGCCGGACGCCTGGGACTTGAAGAAGGGCGAAAGTGTGATTTGCTTTCCCCCACCGCGTGAGGGCGGGGGTTTCGGCTCGCGCGCAGCGGCCTGCTTGCTCGCGAGTAGTCGCGGCGGGAACTTGATACGCAGCTTCAGTTTCTTCGAGCGCGCCCGCTCGATTTCCTCTGCGTCGATCTCGGATTCGCCGTCGTCCTCGGGCGCCTCCGGGTCCTCGTCGTCCTCGTCCTCGGCTGCGGCTTCGTCGTCGTCGTCTTCCGCCGGCTCCTCCTCGTCTTCAGGCTCGAGCTCCTCCTCATCTTCATCCTCGACGACTTCCACGGATTCTGCCTTGCTGTTCGGCTTTCCCAGCTTCTTCTCCATCCACCGCCTGTCCGGCGGCAATAGCGTCCGGTACCGCTGCTCCAGCTGCAGCGCCGTCTCCAGCATTTCCTTCCGCCTCCGCTCGCCCTCATGGTACGCTGCCGCCCCGTGCAGGTGCGCTATGTCCGGCGGGGGCTCGTCCTCCTGCTGGCTGGACGGACCAGGGGAGTGGTCGTGCGCGTCGGAAAAGTCGGCCGCGGGGAGAGCGAGGAAGGCGGACGAGTCCATCGCGCGCAGCTGGTCGATACGCTCCTTGAGCTTGTAGTGCTCGTGCTTGAGCTTCTCCTTCTCGCGCAGCCGCTGGCGCTTCTCGAACGTCTCGTACTTGCGGTGCCGTTTCTCGTACGCGGCGTCCGAGGTGTCGATCGCCTCCTGCACGCGCGGACGCAAGGTGGTGCACAGGGAGGCGATGCGTGTATGTGCCAGGGGTACGATACATGTATTGTACATACGAATGGGGATAAACAAACGTGTGTGAGTACGTGCAACGAGTACAAGTAGCGTGGCGGACGAACGTCTTCTGAGCCGCGCGGGCGAAAGCGGCCCCCCACATGCGCATCCCGGGGCAGTTCCGTGAACTCTGGCGTCTGGATGAGCTGCTGCGCCTTGTACGCCCGCTGCACCTCTGGGCGGTCGAAGTAGCGGCCGTACGCGTGCGTGTTCAGCTCCGCCTCGAACGACTCCGCCACGGGAGGGAGCAGCGCCGCGTTCGTTGTGAGCAGGAACTTCGTCGTCGAGGGGATAAGCGGCTCGCTTTCCGCTGTGTGGCCACGTCTAAGTACAGCGCGGAGGGCGGGGAGGACACAGGGGCCCGGGGCGCACCTTTGCGTTTCATGGTGTCGAGGATCATCACGTCCGTCTCGCACGTCCCCACCCCCGGTCCTCCGCGGCGCGAGCGCGTGGGCAGCACGCGCTTCTGCCTGGTCTTCATGCCCTCCTTCGAGCTCGAGGCCTGCGCGGAGGGCGGCGGCTGTGGCTGCCGAGGCGTCGCGGGGGGCGCAGGCGGGGCAGGGGATGACGAGGACACTGTTGCCTGCTGGCGGCTGGCGGCGCGCGACCCCCGAGTACTGGCGACACCACCGCGAGCACCGGCCATGGCGAGCGAGCGAGGGCTGGGAGGTATGTGCAGGAGGCAGGAGGGGCGGTGGGGGACGGGGCGGGCGGGACCCGAGGCCATTAAACCCCGGTTGTTTTCATTGTCTTAGCGCTGGAACCGTGTACTGGTCGCGAAGCGTTCATGCCTATTCGGGAACAGTTGGGGCTATTGGCTTCGACGACTCAACGCCCGCGACATATCATCCCGGGCGCTAGGCGTCGCTGTCCCCTACGGGGCACAAATCGTATGGAATGCGTGCTGTCAGTAGAACGTGCGCATGCTACTGCTCACATAGTAGCAGGCTATCGATAGAAACACATACTGATAGCAATACATAGTGCGATATACAACCTGCAAAGCGAAAGATATACAAGTGAACGTACGCCCTCAGGCGTTTTTAGCCCCACCGTCCTGGCCTTGGCCCTGACCATGGGACGGATCGGGAGACGCGCCCCACTGGCCGCCGCCGTTCCATCCACTGCTGTCCGCGGGGTGTCCACCCACACTGTACCCCGCAGCGTCGTGGCTGTACGGGGCCGGCTGACCGCCGTACTGGTAACCCATGTTCATACCCATGCCCATGCCCATACCCATGCCCGGCATACCGAAGTTGGACGCGAAGCGCGGGTTAATGTGCGGCTGCACCTGCGGATACTGGTACCCAAACGCGAAGTCGTAGCCCTGCATAGGGTGCTGCGGGTAGCCCCATCCGCCGCCGCCACCACCACCCGCGTGCTGCATCTGCATCTGGTTGTACATCTCGGGCGACTCGGCTGGAGCTGGAGGGCCCTCCGCGTACTGCCCGGTCGCCCGGGCGATCGCGAGAGACGTCGGCGATAGAGGTCGGGGACCGCGGGGTTCGTGCTCGGGCGGGGGTGGACCCTGTCTCCCGGGCCACCCGTCAGAAGAGGATCCGCCGCGGCCTCGCCCGCGCCCACGTCCGCGGTCATTTTGGCGTCGTTCGCGACCGCGTCCTCTGCCGGGTTCCTCGCGTCTCTGGGCACCACCGCGGATGGCGCCACCTCGTCCCCGCCCACGCCCCATACCCCGCTCCGGACGGACTGCATCGAAAGGTGTGCTAGGGGGAAGGGGAACAGGCACATCTTGCAGCTGAGGTGCGGCTGGTGGCGCGGCGCCGTAAGACTCCGCATAGGGATCGTCGTATGGTATAGGTGCAGGTCGTGAGGGGCCCGCACCGAAGTCCATATCGTTGTACGAGAGAGACTGCTCGTATGAGCTGCCGCCGTAGGGGTCGTCGGTCATATCTTGATCCCGCATTCTGGACGGCACTGGTGTTGTATGCCGAGAAGAGGTGACTGACCGTGCCCGCGACTGCTCGCGCCTGAAAAATGCGTTGGGTAAGGAGGAATTTACTACATGGGAGGCACTAACCGATGGGCTGCCGCTCGTTTGTGGGCGGCCTCCTGCTCGTCATCCGAAAACTCAACTTCATCGTCGCCGGGTTCTTCGTCGTGGACATTACTGGCATCACTGCCCTTGTATTGTCGGAGTTGACGGACGAAGACGTAGTTGCTCCTGTCTGGGACGTGATATACCATGCGACCGACTTGAACCTTCTCAGTGTCCAAGGGGAATTTCTGGTTGAACCTGATCTGGTAGAGTGGTTCACTAGTTGGACCAAAGGTCTCGAAGATCTGTAACAACGTAAGACTAGACTCAGGTGACACGAGCAAAATGGAAAACGCACATAGCCCAGGACCTTCCGGTCTTCGAAGACTAGAAGCGTATCAGAGTCGAGAGCTTTTTCTGAACCTCTGTTTGCTATTGTGGAGGGTTGGCCCTTGATGATGACAACCTTGTCGACTATGCTGAGGACCTCGCCCACCTTCTCCAGCTCGTCGTGCGGGCCGACCTCCGATATCTCGGGAACCATGATGTCAACCTCCACGGTCTCGTTTTTTGTGCGAACTTGGGCGTCGGAAGGGCCTGTCTCGTCCTCGTCGTCGATGTCTGCGTCCATTCGTTTCGGCACGGCTTTACGGGTCTCGGGTGCATCTTCCTTCTCGGAGTCTGAGTCGGATCCGCTCGACGAGTCTGAATCACTTGTAGATTCTGAGGGAGGTGCACTGTAACGTCTCAGAGGTAGGTCTGATACACCAAGACTTTAAGGGCTCACGCTTTTGCTTCTACCACCCCGGTATCCTCGTCCTCCACCCCAGCAAGGATGTCTGCCTCAACCTCCTGTTCACTGTCTGTATCGCTGTCTGTCCCGTGTTCATGGTCGGAGTATGCGGCGGATGCCTCGAGACTCTTGATGGGAGCAGGAGAAGGCACTACGCCGATGATCTCCTGTATGATTTGCAGGTCCTGGGGTACCACCGAGGGCAGGGCGAAGGAGAAAGGTGCGGCCATCGGAGCAGGAGACAAATCTTACGGGCGCTTGCTCACTCGCGCAGAAGGCAGACAGACGCTCGCGACGCGAAGTGATGTCGTCACGATCACGTGCCGGGAGACAGCGCTAGCGGCGCGTCGGGCTTGGCCATCGTCGTCCGTCCTCGACGCGTCGCGCTACCGCTTGCTGCGCTTCCACCACCACCTCCCCCGAGAGCATCGACGCGCACAACGTGGAAACATGGTACGCAGATCACACGCGCTATACGCTATTCAAAAACTAAACATGGGCCCTCTTTAGGACGCGGAGGAGGCTCAGGAGCACAAAATCTCAGTAGAGAACGCCGTTGAGCCAAAACTTGAGACCACACATGACGCTACTCTTGATGATGGTACTTCTCTTGTGCTCGCGACATGCTTATTTCTCATGCGTTTACTCTAGTCGCTTTACCCCAAAGTATGTCTGTGGACGGGCAGGCAACAAAAGGAGAAGGTCAAGAGGTAGACCTAGGCGATATTGATGTCGGCCCAGGGAATGGAACATCTGGTGCGCCTGCTCACCCTATGTGCTACTCGATCCCTAACAATGTACACCATTGAACATGATATGTAGATGCTAATCCGAGTGTCAAGCCGCCCCCAGTCGAAGGAGAAACAGATGCTGGACCCCACGCCGAAGTTGCACCTGCTGCCAACGGAGACGTAGTCATGAACGATGCCGTTGAACGACACGCTGCAGACGAGGACAACGCTGTCCCAGGAGACAGTTTAAACACACTCCCGGAGGCCGGCAACGACGGCAAAGAGGACTCGGAAACAGATGAAGATGACGAGGACGGCGAGGAAGACGAAGATGTTGAAGACCCATCTGTGAATATCAAGGTCCGTGAGAATTGGGTTTCGATGATACCCTGCTCTCAACTTATCCGCGTTTCAGGATGACCTCGAGGACATCCTGTCGGGGGACCTCGAATTCACCGGCGCGTTCTCGTTCAACAATACGTACCCGACCGCCCCAAATCCAGCTCTCAGTATAGATGGCCTTGGTACTGTCGGCCTTCCTCTCAGCGCACGGGATGCCGCTGCCATAAAGGCTAGTTCAGAACAAGCCCCCTTCGGTAAGGTGGACCAGACAATCGTAGACAAAGCTGTCCGGGACACCTGGGAGATCGACGCGACAAAAGTAATGTTGTCTAATGTATGTCGTATAGAGCAACACCTGAACGCTACTCTAGGTGCACTTCGAGAATGGCGCGTGGGCAACTTTCATGGACCAGACAGTCCGTGATGTTTGTCAAGTCCTTGGTGTCAACTTCGAAGCTAGCAAGCCACGATGCGAGCTATACAAGCTCCTTCTGTATGAAACGGGCTCACAGTAAGCGGCATTCCTTGTTATCGTCAGAGGTCATAGCACAACTAACTTCTTGCCGTGCAGCTTCTTGCCGCACGTCGAGTATGTGCATTCTCAGTTGTATACGAAGATGCGTCCTCACTATGACCAGCACAGAGAAGGTGAACGGCATGTTCGCCACCATTGTCGTCATCCTTCCTTCGAGATTCACAGGAGGCGCCGTGCACGTCCGGCACGGCGATCTCGACAAGACATACGACTCCTCCGAAGGCAGCCTGACCAACACCTCCGTCCTTGCCTGGTACACCGACG
The DNA here is from genome assembly GCA_001895945.1 of Trametes pubescens. Taxonomy (NCBI): domain Eukaryota; kingdom Fungi; phylum Basidiomycota; class Agaricomycetes; order Polyporales; family Polyporaceae; genus Trametes; species Trametes pubescens. The sequence goes on from MNAD01000673.1 coordinate 10,821, forward strand.
TGGAGCACGAGGTCAAGGCGATCACGAGCGGGTACCGCCTCGCGCTCTCCTTCAACCTCGTCCACACGACGAACGCTCTGCGCCCAACGCTCGGTGTTAGTACCTTGCCGTCTCGCCTTCAACATGTCTTGCGTTCGTGGAAACAAGCGGAAGCTAGCGGCGACGCTCCGCGAAAGATCATTTACCTCCTCAGCCACAAGTATTCCCAAGCCGCGCTCCGAGGCAGCGCGCTCAAGGGCGTGGACGCCCACTTGGTCTCCATCCTTGACACCATTGGCGCGCAGCATGGAATCCATCTGGGTCTCGCCAATTTGACTTGCACTCAGTCGGGTGGCGCGAATGACTACGGGGAACGCGAACGCGACGGCTGGGGCAGATGCTATTACGATGAGGACAGCGAGGATATGAATGACGACGACGTCTCGATGTGTGAGGTCGATGAAACGCGCGTCGACGTCGAAAACCTCGTGGACATGGATGGAAAGCTCATCCGGCAGAGAATTAGCTATGAACTCGAAACCGAGGTCATCCCGGAGGAGCTCGTCGACGAGATCACATCGGGAGAGTATGACGACCAGGAATACGAAGGTTACCAGGGAAACGTAGGTCTATCAGCCCTCCATGCAGCAAATATCAGCTAAATTGTGTAATATTTGTGCAGTATGGCGGCACACTGGAGCGTTGTGAGTATATTCGCTGCATACGCATGTGTGATATAGCTAACGGACTCGGTCCAATAGTCTATCGTCGAACAGTTCTGGTCATGTGGCCTGCATGGGCGCACTTCGACCTCGTGCACGGCGCGGAGGGTTTCACGTATGCGTGCCAGAGAATCCGGGATTCGAAGAGCTCTGAGCCGACGACCGAGGAGACAGAGCTGACGGAAATCGTCCTGGTCCGGGCGAACGCTACGAAGAGCGCGGCAGTCGTCGAAAGCGTGTGCCGTGCTGCATTGCGGTGGAAGGACCTTTCGCTCTGGTTTCGGGCGGTCAAAGCCTGCGATGCCGAGCGGTCGATCGCCACGCTCGGGGAGAAACACATCTATCTTGCCATCGAGGCGTTTGGCTTTGCGGAGGTGAAGCCTTGGTGAGCTCCTCGTCCCTGAACCGATCGGACGCCCGTTCATATCCTCGCCTCAGTGTCGAACATGCGCTTGAGCGAGACCCGTCGAATGTCAGCACCCTCCAGTTCTTGGAGAAGCTCGAAACGTGGATGGCCTCCCAGCATCCGGAATTGGTTAACGACGCTACCAAGGACTGGGTAGCAGCCCAACGCACGAAGCGCTTCAACGCGCTGAAACCTGTAGGGAAGGATGAGCACAAGTCGCTCACCGCACTGGCGCTCAAGTACGGTGGTGGAGTCGACTTCCTGGAGAACAAGTGAGTGCCACGCTTCTTCCGCGTACTGTTCAGTCACTCAACTTGACGAAAAGTGTTCTGCCTCTGATCAAGCCCACTACGGGCAGCACCGCCTTACTGGAGTATGCGATGTCTCTCAAGGGCGAGGAAGCAATTCCCGCCGAAACGCGTGTTCGCTTAGCGCGAGACCTCTTGGCGACCGCTCTGGCTAAGGTCGATTTCTATGCCGCAGCACCGGTATCGAATACCGGGAACAACCACTACTCCTACGCCTACACCAAGCCTGTCGAAGAACCGGCGCAACTAGAACGCGCGAAACCATACTTCAAGGCGCTCCTCGAGCTAGGCACAGACGATCTCTTCTCCGCCGCCGTGGACAAGCTTCTTGCCCTCTCAGGGTTGGCGGGTGATGTGGTTATTCGTCGCGTCAAGGGCGTCCTCCTCCCTCTTGTCGCGTATGGGCAGGAGATATTGCGCACTCTGCCCGGCGACCATTCGCCCCCCGCCTTGCGCAAGCTTTCTACCACCGCAAGCTTACTACACATTCGATCTGTGCTCGCTGACCCGAGGCGTCTCGGTCTCGATGATGTCCCACCGCTCGTTCAAGCGATAGCCGCCAGTGACAAGCCAGAAGAATCGCTCACTCAGTGAGTTATCTTACGAGTGGGTGTCTGTGCGATCCGCCATAACGTTAACCTTTTCCACCAGGGTCGTCGCTAAGCTCGAGGGCCTACAAATTCAGACAACGACTCTGCACGCCATCATCAAAGAGTTAGGGGCGAAGCGCGCTCAGATAGACCCTTCGGAGAAAACTGTGAACCCCCTCCTTCTCCGCCTCCTGCAGAAATACATCAACGCC
>MNAD01000676.1:0-65985 GCA_001895945.1 Trametes pubescens
GTCCGGTCCCACGGTCCCCCGGCCCTCTGCCATGCGCGACGGAACCTGTCTTGCGCGACGGAACCTCTCGGGCGCATCTGGTAGTACATGTATTAGCTCGTATGCTAGTGTAAATAGTAGTTTTTCCGTATCAACTCCTTTCCGGCCTCGTTGAATGCATTATGTTCCTCGCATCTTCTGCGCATAGCTGGGCAGCGAGCTCGATCCGGATTAGAAAGCGAGCTGTATGATTGCTATGCCTTGTGTGCACACACAAATATTGGACGACATGGAATGATTGTAGATTTTGCAAACATTGTGGCAGTTGCAAGGGGCTCAACGCGATCCTAGTGGCATTATGATAGATTGCGAAATTGTAATCATTGGGGACATTACAACGGATTATTAGTCGATGTTCCTAGATTATAACCCATTGTAAGATCACGGTCAAATCTGTGATGACATTGCGTCCATACCTTCCAGTCAAATAGGAGGCCCACCTACAGCTAGATCGAGTATTTGGACAGAGGAGACATTTAGGGATTGGTACTTGGGGTTCCGAAGCCGGAGATAAGATCTGCCAAGCTGAGATTTACACCATTCAGAACAAGCACTTTAGTTGTGTCCTGAAGGGCACTGGGTGGGAGGATGTAAGTTTGGCGTGCTTATGACGACAGGGAGGATGACACACCATGATCATGGATGCGCAGCTGGAGACCCCCAGCCACGACTTCGCGCCACGTCCTGTATGTGGCAAATGTTCTCAGTTCTGGAATGGCGCCGTGGCAGCAGCAATCGAGCGCTCCTCGTAGATGTTCTCCGGTACATAGACTTAGGAATAACAATGAGCTGTGGGCCGTGACGTGTTGTACCAACGTCTATTTGCAAGCGTGCTCTGATTCTCTTGTTCAAGTTCCACAACCGCCTCGTGTTGGAGTTATGAGCTCAAAGGGTCACAAGTAGGATCTGTTGACGGCGCACTGACTTCAATGCACTAAACTGCAATGATACATACAATCCATTGATCTGAACGAGCGATGCTTTGATCGTCCTACAGCTTAGTTAGGTAACCACCAGCCTGTTCGAAGAGGGTAGCGGGCGTAAGACACAGATATGTATGAGAAAAGCTATAGACCGGGACCTGAGCGCGACACCGTTGGAGACCGCTAATCATGGGAGGTTAAAGAAGGTCTTTGCGTGCACGCTCGAGTTTGGCAGAACGAAGGCGAGGTCGCATTCGTGTCGCCACCGCTCTCTCGCAGGACGCCGGCGAGTCGCGCTGATGGTGCGACTCGAAGCCGGGCCGAGCTCAAGCCGGCGGAGGCGAATGTACATACATGAAGACGTAGCAACAATAATGAGAATCATATGTAGGGATAGCGGAAGGGTGGGTGCAAAAAACAGGAAGCACTCGAAGTCGACGGGACTTTCGAGCACGCGGGTGAGAGAGGAGATGAGCGGGGATACAGTATGTAGCTACCTTTCGAGCACGCGGGTGAGAGAGGAGATGAGGAGAGAGAAGCTAGGGCGAGGTCGATATATCATAATGAACCGAGACAAAGGAAACAAGAAAAACGCGTTCATACGCGTCCGCGTGCGGTGCGCGCACGAGCATTGTCGACGACGAGGAGAAAGAGCTTTGTGGACGCCAAGCTCGCGCTTGGCTGGAGGCGCTGAAACTCGAGCGCTACGCATAGACCCACGACAACAAGTTGTCGTATTCAACTCCACCGAGGTGGACATGCATGGCGGATCCGAATTTGACCGATTCCAGGCACGGGCGCCTCATAAGCGTCTGCACCGGCAACTCCATCACTCCTTTCTCATTCACCCCCATCTCGAACTGCCCCCGCAGTAAGCTGCAACGTTTTGTTGTGTCCCAGGCCTACTGCACAGGCTGCTTTTTCACTGCTCACTCTGCCCTGAAGCCCCTTTGCGCGCTGGGTGTCCGTGTCGCGTGATATCTGAGCTCCCAGCTCGAAAAAGAGCGAGCGCCGGGATTTCAGAGTGCACCCAGCTTACACTAGAGCGCATCATGCGGTCAAGACACAGGATCTCGTTACACAGCATACGCAACAGTCACCGGCATGTTGATATCGGCTCCTTGAAGACGCGTTTGGTCCATGAGGCAGTCTTCGACCACCGCTTTTCCGGCGTGTGATGCATTGTGGGTCCACCATCACTGCAGCGCTGAATGGTGGGTAAAGCGCCCCGTCCTCGCGGCCCGCTCATATCGATGCAATACGTCAAATACAGGGTTGAGGACGCCGACATACCTCCCGTAGGTCCCTGTTATCAAGCGCAAGCCTATTCCCTTTGCAGTGACTCAACCCACCCTCTCTTGCCTTGACTCTCTTCGACGTTCACTCATGTCCTCTCATACGGTCATCGTCGACGACTCCGACACGGACATAATCGAGTACATGAACATAGAACTGGGGCCTTTCAGAGGCAAGGGTTGGTCGACTCAGACGGGACCCAGCCTAGACGAGGAAACGGAGGGTCCCATCCACAACTCGACCTTGCATGTAGCGACCGTCGAGGACACTAGCATCGTGTTTCCTTTCAATGGTGAGTCTCGAGATTCGCCCCCATTACCAGAATATATGGCATATATTGCACACCGATCAGGAACGCGCGTTGCCGTGTTTGGCAGCATATGGCCGCCGACGGCGACATTCTCACCGCTCACGCTGTCTCAGTATAGCGTTCTCGGCTGGGACTACGGAGGCGGTTCGTCCATGCAGCCGTTCCAAGCACCGAATCTTACGTCGCCCAAGAACAATGTCAACTTCTTCACGTCCAACGACATGCCCTACGCTTCCTATGTCTTGACTATCAATATCACTACTGCGTCCGAAAACTCGCCTTACTATTTGGACTATATTGCGGTGCAGGTCCCGGACCCAGTGGCCAGCCTTTCTTTCACCCCTTCCTCTGCGACCTCTGAGCCCGCCGTCACGCCCTCGCCATCTTCGCCATCTTTCTCCCAGAGCAGCACTGGAGGCATCACCATGCTCCCTTCGCTTCCGGGTTTCATATCGACCAAGCCATCCCTACCAGTCGGCGCAATCGTGGGCGCTACCATCGGCGGCGTTATAGTGATGGCGGTGATGGTCATTACCATCATCTGCGCTGGCATGCGACGCCATCGCCGGGGTTAATTCGAGTTCGACTATGGCTCAATGGGGCTTCAGGGTGCGTCCTGGAAGTACTCAAAGATGGACACGAGGTCTCACCTAGTACCATCCTAGATTCACCCCTGGCGGGGTCACCTAACACCGCACACTCTCCTCTTGGTGGCATGGTGCAGCGCGGAGATCACTGCCTTACCTCGATCCCTGAGATGACGCCGTACACCCCGTCGGCATCACCTACCACCTTCTTGCTGTCAAGGAAGGCGCTGTCCGCTTCATCTATACGCCCACTCTCCGACGCCACCAACAACAGCACCTCTGCACCGGACAACGCGGCGCCGTCTCCCCTCGGATTCGCTGTCGCTGTTAGTGCGGACGGTGCGAACGCGAACTCGCACAATCAGGAGCAGAACCGCGACACAGGTAGCGAGGAGTCTCCGCCCGCATACACGCCTGCTCCGGCGCACGATGGGATCGCGATTGCGGTGTAGTCCACTGGTGGTGCGGAAAGGTATGTCATTTCCGTGGACTTTGCTGGACTTCTGCCCCGCGGAGAATGGCTGTGATTTGCCACGCTGTATTGTCGCCACATGATATATTCACACATACCACCCGTTTACTCATCAACATATTCAATTTCGGCGGCCGCCTGACCGGGTGATGTGCTTCTCATTGTGGGTCCACTGGACACGCGGCGGAAACTGGACGCTTGTACCTGCCGCGGCCCGCCGCTGCGGCCTGGCAGTGGGACGTATCGATAACATGCGTCTTCCATATGATATGCATCTTGCTGACAGACCGACATGAGTCCTACAGCCCCCGCGTCGCCTGTGTAGCAGTCCGGTGCGTGGTGACGTTCCCCGTATCTCTTCATCCCTCCTGGCATTGGCTGACATGTCCTCTCGCACAGTGGTGGTCGACGACTCCGACACGGACGCCATCAATTACGGCGATGCCGTCCAGTCAGGTTCCAGCCAGGCCAGGGGCTGGTCTCCGTACACGGGCGCGAGTCTGGACGAGAACTTTGAGGGGCCTATTCACAACTCGACGCTGCATGCCGCGACCTTCACCGGCACCAGTCTGGAATTCCCATTCAGCGGTGCGTCTTCCAGTCTCTCATGCACGCACGATTGCTCGATTGACTCACGATGCACGCCGCCGCGACTACGTACGCGAACATGAAGGCACGCGTGTCGCAGTGTATGGCAGCGTTTGGCCGCCCTCGACGACGTACGCTCCATTGACGGTCTCAGAGTATGCTGTCGTCGGCGCGGGGTCCACGACAAACATATCGACAGGCTCGTTCCAGGCACCAAACTTCACCGTCCCGAAGAACAACATCAATCTCTTCACGTCCAATGACATGCCGTACGGGGCATACGTCCTGACCGTGAACGTCACACTCACGTCCATCGACTCGCCATACTACCTGGATTATATTGCAGTCGAAGTGCCCAACTCTGCGCCTACATCTTTCTCGACCTCGACCTCGGCTGCACCCGTGTCCGGCTCTAGTGCAGAGGCGGCGTCAACAGCTCCTTCGATGCCGGTGTCGTCTCTATCGACCCATGCGTCCCTGCCCATTGGCGCGATCGTGGGCGTCGCGATCGCTGCAGCCGTGTTCATTGCCATCGTAGTTGCCATAACCGCGTACAGGTGCGCGCGACGGCGCAGGGGACCCCCGGAGTACGAGTACGAGTTCGTGGGCGAGCAAGATGAAGGTATGGTCTCAAGGCGCTGTGTGCTACGTAGCAGCAGTATTGACACCTCCCTTTCCAGAGCCTCCTCCGCCGGTAACGCCTTTCGTGATGCCCGAGCTCGTGTATGCTATGCGAGAAGCCGCGCACCACGATGCCCCCTCGGTAGTTCGACCACCGTACGCAACGCCGCCGCCGTCCCCAGCTCCAACAAGCGCACCCCCACGACATCCGCCTGATGCCACATCCTTCTCCACTGCCACATCTGACAGCATATTCCGAGGAGATACCATTCCGCACGGCGGCGAGCGACGAGCGGATTCCGAGGGTGCCGCATCGCACTATGCTTGTGCGGAGGGATTGCATGAAGGAGAGGAGGCGCCGCCGGCGTACACGCCTCGCTGACGCCTCGATGGACCGCGATGTTGTAAGTTGCGGGTTTACGTATTGTGATCATGTTGGGCGCGGAATCGGACAGCCCAGTTGCGGAGGTACTTGTTCAACTGCATCGGATTCGGGGAGTTGTGTAGCCTGAGTGAGTATGATCGGAGATGCGATGCACTGCGCAAGCTGACCCTTCATGCTGGTTCATCAAGAGCCCTCGTACAAAGGCAAACTGACTAGCAAGTTGTAAGATAAGATGTAGTTCGGTAAACGCACTGTCTCTCCGAAGTTAACGCATCAATGCAGATCGCCAAGGCCCAACATAACGTGCCTGATCACGGGCGATCGTACATATAACCACTGGATTTCGTCAAGGGCCTCAGGACAAGATTCGCGACTTCGACAGAACTGTTTAGCTCGTATTTGATGTTTGTCGCCTCCGTTGTCATCGTTCAGGGACTCCCTTGAGCACCTATTTCGAAGGTTACAACCGTACGTGGATGTGCATCGGCTCTCCCGAGTCCCTGCAGGCGTTGAGGCGGATCTAGAGATAGCCGTAATACGCCGGACGCGGCATGCCTCGCGCATGTACGTTGACGCGACCCACGCGAGGCCATGCGATGTTGTCTCACCCGCCGCCCGCGAGGACCGACACCATCAATTTCATACCTCGGTGGCCAAGTCGATGAACCCGAGGATGTTGTTCACCCCGGTTCGCGTTGCGCTCCCGCCACCTCCCTCTCGTTCTCCTCTTCCCTCGCCGGACTTCTACCCCGCGCACGGCGCGTTAACGACCCTTCATGACCTCCCATATCGTCAAGGTGGATAACACCGACCCACGCATACTTTATCGCAACGTCGAGCAGTACGGACCGTACCACGGGCGCGGATGGACAACCTTGAACGGGGCGAGCGAGGACGAGAGCGCTCAGGGCCCGATCTACAACAACAGCTTGCAGGTGGCCGCCCTGGAGGATATCAGCCTCGAGTTCTCCTTCTCAGGCGAGTACCCGTTGTGCTTTGCCTTCGCCGCCGATGGCGCGAGTAACGAGTGTTGACGCTCGCGCGGTACAGGACTCAGTGTCGCGGTGTACGGGAGCATCCGCCCGCCGACCGCGTCCTTCGCGCCGCTCACGGAGTCCAAGTACAGCGTGATCGGGTACGACTACGCGGGCATCCCGGCGATGGCGCCGTATGTGGCGAGCAATGTGACCAGCCCGATAAACAACGTGAACTTTTGGTCGCAGAGCGGGATGCCCAATAAGACGTACACGCTCTGGATCAACATCACGTCCTCGACGACGAACATGCCTTATTACTTGGACTACATTGCGATCGAGGTCCCGGGCCCGGGCCCGTCTTCGTCCGCGTCTTCGACCTCCTCGAGCTCGGCGACGTCGGGTACGTCCAGTGCTTCTGCCACAGGTGCGTGCCACATACTTGTAGCGTAACCCTAGGATCCTCATCTGCATCCTTAGTAGCAACCACATCAAATTCGTCGACGTCCACAGCCACTGCGACATCTGGTCAGTTCAACTCCCGCTCTCCTCTCCACGCCGCCTAGACTTACTAACACGAACGTCTTAGGACCAGTGAACTCAGCATTTGCACGCGGTTCCTCTGTCCACAAAGGTGCTATCATCGGTGCGGCAATAGGCGGCACCGTGGTGCTCCTAGTGCTGCTTCTCAGTCTGCTTCGCTGGTACAAGCGACGGCCAAAGCCGCCTCCCGAATACGACTACGGCTCTGTCGCCCAGCAAGGTCCGTGGCTTCCCGTATTTCCCTAAACATGCCCACTGACGAACTCTGTGCTCACCTTAGATTCCCCGCCTCACATCATGCCGTTCGTAAACCCCGAACAGGCCGCCGCGATGCAGCAGTCCGGAGACCGTGGCCTGATGTTCGTGCCCGGTCTTCCCCCGAGTTCGCCGTCGTTCGGGTCGGGTGTGCGCCCACCCGACATGCTGCCGTCGCAGAAGGCGCTCGCAATGGAAGCCGCACGACGCGGCACCATGGACGGGCGAGGGACGCCCGGCGCAGGGTCGTCCACGCCGGCTGGCTCGGATCGCAAAGATGGGTCCGCGTTCTTAGGCAGCAGCAGTGGAAGTCGACCAGATACGCCTGGGGCGACATCCGAGGCGGGGTCGAGTAGCGGGCCTTCGAATACGGGCGCACCGGGGTACGTGCCACCACCGGGTAGCGAGTTGAGGCATGCATTGGAGGACGAGGAGTCCCCACCGGCGTACACGCCAGCATAGCTGTGGGTTTTTGAATCCTGTAGGGCTCCTGCATTGTGCTTGTTATGATTATTATGGTGCCACCGTATCACTACTTTATTTACTTAGTTGTCAAGGACGGGTTCACTTGCCTGCTTGTTCAGGATATGTAATGGCCATGTTGCACAACCATTTCAGCCTTCCGTTAGAGAAAAATTTGAGTGGTTCTCAGCCAGAGCAGCGTATGTAGCTGTTGAGCTAAAAGAGCAGTGGGAAAGACACTAGTCACATAGTACATACTGGTTGAGGACGAAGTGCAATCCGCAGCCACTGCGCACTGTCGGAGAAGCCGCTGCAGCCACATCCACGTGTGTAAGGCGCTCATGACCCTTCGCGACCCTGCAGTGACTTCCCGTCCCGCCATCCTCACCGACAGCCATCTCCTCACCGACAACCATCTCCAATTACCCCTCCACAGCCCTCGTGCTAGACTGGTTCCACGTTGGCTTGTCATACTTTGCTCTTGAACTGGACGTTGCGCAAGACCTCTGGAAATAAGAGCCCAGCTGCTCCGTACGCGTACCTTTGAGGCTTCCAATCATGCCGGCATTACAGGCTGCTGCAGGTACGTGAGGACATCATTGCACTCGCATATGCCTTGGGATATCGCACGTACACCCGTGTCGGTGGGAAGGGTCAGCTGCAGTCGGACTCGCCGTGTGGGCCCAATGTAAGCAATTGAAGGTGTTCTCCATCCGAGTGTGCGAGGGCCAACAAGTACGTCAGGCCGGTCGGGATGGTCTTCTTGGGACAAAAAGGTGCCATTGTCAGCACACGCAATGCTGTCTGCGCACATACTGGAAGTCGCGCGAGTTTCGCCCGAAGTACGTGTGCAGGCGCGCGCAGAGCTGCTCTTATGCGGAGGAGAGCACCCACTCTTCAGCATAATGACTCTCATTATTGTCGCCCAGTTTTAGTGGAAGTCCTTAGTCTGAGTGAGAGTCGTTATCATATATGTGGTATACACGCACACTGCATGCCCCTGGGCATGATTTTGGGAGCGAATTTTTGGCATCCAACCTATGTACTGATGTGCTTACAAAAGCTTAGAGCCACGCCCTTCACACAAGCCGGAGCCTTTGGGAAACGCACCTTTCGTCTTCCTGTTCACCACATGCACTCTATGCGCGCTGTTCCTCCTCTGGCGCCGTGCATCTGCGCTCCGGGGCGTCGTAGCTCATCAGTGCGTTGCGCTCACTCCTCTCCTCTGCATATCGGCAACTCACCATGCTCCCAGGTTGACGAGCTTCTCGCGAAATGACGGCCGCATACGTCTGTCCATGGATGAAGGGCCGTCTGCGCGGGAGTTCTTGGACGATGACTACGACGAGGATCACACGAGGCTGGGAGACGATGAACCACTGGCGGTGACGGCCGACCGTCTACAGAAGGCCATTTCTTCAACCAACGGCGAGCCGGAGAGTACGCTCCTCTTCACTGATGAAGCGGACTCGGAGGACCCTCCACCGCCGCCTCCGAAGGCGTCCCCACCGTTGCCTCCAAAGGCATAAGTTCTTCGTCTCCGCTAGGTAAGCCATCCTCCCATCGTTGCTTATACTATCATCATTGACCTGTCGCAGTCATGACTTGTCGATACATACACCTGCATACTATGTGATGCTGCCTAGAGGCAGCCCTTTGACATCACTATGCGAGAAAGCGTCCGCGGCTCCTCATTGAACGTTTTTCATGTCCTCTTCACAACGCTCATAAGGTGTGTCGAAGCGCCCACAATTGAACCCAGTACCCAGAACAGCTCAAGGCTGCAGGAAGCGTTTGTCAAACCTGAGGTACCGAGTCCAGGACCAAACATTAGCATCGTGGTTTGTGTGCGTTCACGATGTCCTGATGTTGTTCCTGAACACTCGTCACCTCATCAAGTGGCACATGCCCCCGGCATTTGGGTGGCAAATGTCGAGGATCTTTGGAGGTCTCAACGAATGCTGGTGGGCCACAGGTCCCGGACGAGGTGATCACCCTGGACCATCGAAATTGTAAGTGCTACATCACATTTGAGCGAGGCGAACTCCTCCAAGAAGGATGCTGTAACATCGAAGTAGGTTTTCGAATCGAACGCGCAAGGAACCGGCCTCTCATCCCTCGAGGTCCGTGAATGCTCCAAAATGATTCATATACGTTCAACTCAGTAAGTCGAGCTGCAGGAGGCTGAGTAGTACTCCTAAGAGGTGGATTAGATTGTTCAAGCCGCAAAAATGCTCTGGGAACGCGAAAATTCCGAGATCGGGACATTTGCCACCTCTCGTCGCATTTGCCACCCACTCGCCGACAACCGCATCAGTATCCATATCTCTCCAACGCTACATTCACCTCTGTGCATCATCATGAACACCATCTAGCGATCGTTCTTGCCGTTCTACATCTCTGCCTCGTTATATTATATCCAAACTGTGCGCCCAGGTACATCGTTTCTACATCCCGGCCCCGAACAGTTACCGTAGCGAAGTCCGATGCCCCGACGGTGCGTCCTCTTTAGATTGCTTCGGGAATCGGAACGCACATCTGAATGTGCGTCGCAGTGACCTGTTCCTGAAAGTCAATGAGACTCGCGTGTTTACCTCGCTTCGTCGGTTTCCTGGTCCCGACGGCGCGTGACACGAAGGAGGTCATGCGGCGGGGGGGCCGCCCGCGGACCGTCGGGGTGCGGGTCCGCCGTTTTTCCTCTCTCGATCACCGCCCCAGGTCCTCCGGGATGTACGCGCGACGTCAATAGGGGGGCGCCGGCGGCGTGCCACCGCGCAAGTGACCTTTATATCTGCGCACGCCGATACTTGTGTTCCCCGAGGATCCGCCGATACGTGCTTTGGCCTACGCCGTAGTCACAGGACCGCACGCGGCGCGCCCCTGCCCAGTCCAGCGAGCGACGTACCGGCGCGCAGCGGGCGGGCACGTATTATATAAAGCGCGGGGGCGTGTCGTGATGCTGGACGTTGCGACTGCGTCTGAGCTCGACCTGCACTACACCATGCCTGCCTGGGCCCACGCGCTCGTGTTGGGCACGCTCGCGTTCGCGGGCCACGTCCAAGCGATCGGCCAAGACACCTGCGTCGCATTCAAGTCCTCGAGCGCGAACTTCCCCCTCGTCAGCAACCACAAGGCGACGCCGATCCTGCTCTCCGCGGACGAGTGGCCGGGCGTGCAGCGCACCGCGTTCGACTTCGCGTCTGACATCCAGCAAGTCACTGGAGTGAAGCCGACGCTGAAGAATGCTACCTCTGCTCGGTCTTCGTACTCTTCTGTTGGATCCACTGTCGTCATCGTGGGCACCCTGGGGAAATCCTCCTTGGTCGACGAGGTCGTCAACCGCACGAAGCTGGACGTGTCGTCCATCGAGGGCAAGTGGGAGGCGTTCTTGGCAAAGGAGGTCGCGAACCCTCTTCCTGGCATCGACAGCGCGTATGTCATCATTGGTGCAGACAAGCGCGGCACAATCTTCGCGCTGTATGATCATTCCGAGCAGTTTGGTGCGTTTCGCGCTCGTGTTCAGTCCGCAATATCGGCTCATTTCGTCTTGACCTGTAGGCGTCTCGCCGTGGTACTGGTACGTAGACATACTCGGCTTAGATACTGGAGTGGTCTGTTAACATGGACTAGGTGGGCGGACGTGCCCACCACCCAGCATACGGAACTCTTCGTCACGTCCTCCGGGTGCTCGCACGGCTCCCCGACGGTGAAGTACCGCGCGATCTTCCTCAATGACGAACAACCCGCCCTTCAAAACTGGGCTTTGGAAAAGTTCACGAATGGCACTGGAGCCGCGCTCACCGGCTCTCCCTTCAACCACTTCTTCTACGCAAAACTGTAGGTCGACAGTCCACTGAGCCCCTATTGCGAGAATTCTACTGAGCACGCCGTTACTTCCAGGTTTGAGCTCATCCTCCGCCTGAAGGGGAACCATCTGTGGCCAGGTACGTCTGATTCGCCATATGTCAATCACCGTGCGGCTGGCTGACGCTTGCGGTACGCGCGCAATCGCGCAGCAATGTGGAACAGGTGCGTCGTGTCTTGCCCCACGTGACCGCGTCTCCCCCCCACTCACAAATGATACTTTAGTGCGTTCGGCATTGACGACCACCAGAACCAGGCCATGGCAGACTGGTTTGGAATCGTTATGGGCACGAGCCACGAGGAGCCGATGATGCGCTCGACACCCATCGAGTGGGACCTGTTTGGCTCTGGGATCTGGGACTACGAGTCGAACCAGAAGAACATCTACGAGTACTGGGTGAACGGCACGGAGCGGTCGAAGACGTATGAGAACGTGTTCACCGTGGGAATGCGTGGTGCCGGTGCGTGTGCTGTTTCTCGGTGTCGCAACGTGTACTCACTACGTTCGTACAGGTGATCGTGCGTAGTCTGCTTTGAACGCAGGGGGGGGGGTGCGGCGCTCATCCATATGACATTTCTAGTGCCTCTTTCCGAAGACCAGAACATCGTACTTTTGGAGAAAGTCGTAGCCGACCAACGCACGCTCTTCGCAGATGTATTCAACACGACGGACGTTACGACCATCCCTCAAGTCTGGACTCTATGTACGTCGCGCGCCCCTTTTGAAGTACCTGCCATGCTTAGCTTGGAACCATCCATCTAGACAAAGAAGTTCAAGGATACTACCAAGACGGCATGCGGGTGCCAGACGACGTTGTACTCTTGTGGTCAGACGACAAGTGAGTCGCATACCGTGCGGATTCCTCGTGCCCAGAGGCTGATGCTCTAGCAAGCTGGGGCAATGTACGGCGATATCCCACGCCGAGCGAACGTAATAGAACAGGCGGTGCCGGTGTCTACTATCACGTACGTGGTCTTCTATGTCCTTGAGTTTCCACTCAGTCTCAATGTCCTTCGCTTGTAGGTGGACTTTGTCGGAGACCCAAGGGATTACAAGTGGATCACCGTAAGTAATCGAAGCGGGTGTGTTCACGCATCTTCACCTGACGTGTCAATTTGTCGGTCTGTAGAGCAGCCAGATCGAGAAGGTACTAGTTCTGTTAGTCTTGTGGCAGAGTCGCAAGTCGCTTATTCCGGTGCTCGCTGTCAGACCTTCGACCAGCTATCAACCGCGGTTGCTCGTGAAGCGACGCAAATCTGGGTACTCAACGTCGGTGACCTGAAGCCGTATGAGATGCACACCGAATTCTTCCTGAGCTACGCGTGGGACGCGACTCGCTGGACGCCCTCAAACGTTGACAGCTTCGTCAGCAGCTGGGTGCAGCGCGAGTTCGACCTGTCCGCATCCGATGCAACCGTGGTCGCATCGATCGTCCACAACGTCACGCGCCACAATGCCAGGCGCAAGCCCGAGATGTGGAACGCGACAACATACAGTCTGACGAACTATCGCGAGTGCGTTCATATTCCTCTACGCGATACATTGCGCTTGGCGGCTAATCGGACGGGATCGTATGTAGGGCGGAGAATGTACTGGCTACCTTGCAGGATGCTGCCGCGGCGTCCACACGCCTGTACCGCTCGCTTCCTGCCAAGACGAGGCCTGCGTTCTTCCAGCTTGTGCACCATCCAGTCCAGGCATCGTTGACGCTCGCGAACATGTGGATCGCGGCGGGAACCAACAACCTCCGCGCATCTCAAGCGCGGATCAGCGCTAACGATCTCAAGGCACAGGTCGAGACGCTGTTCGAGGCGGACTATGCCCTGGAGGTCGACTACCACAGTCTCCTGGACGGTAATGTCGTTTCCCCTTTTGAACCGTGCCGGGAGCTAATACCAATTCTCTATTTGTAGGCAAATGGTATGGTGTACGTTACATTGACAGGTATAGCCGTGTCTGAACAGATTACAGGGACCACATGATGGACCAAACCCATGTTATGTACTCTTATTGGCAACAGCCAATGGCGAACACGTACGTCCGCCGTATGGTCCGCGGGGCTACGACTGACGCCGCGACGGTAGGATGCCCTTTGTAACGCAGGTGCAGTCCAAGAAACAGGCTCTAGCGGGTGCAATGCGCATCATTCCCGAGGGGAGCGCCGGCGCGTGGTGCGTGTCCCCTTGGCCTGCGAATCCGGGAGAGAATCGCTGACCCAGACCCACAGGCCCGGGGACAACGTGAACAACTGCGCGCTGGGGTACGCCTGCCCAGATCCCTCGTTGTCGCTCGACCCGTTCGTGCCCGCCGGGAACCGCTTTATCGACGTCGCCGCGGGCGGGCCCACCCCGTTCACGTTCACGGTGACAAGCAATGTGTCGTGGCTGCACGTCTCGCCTGCGAAGGGCTCGGTATCGCCGAGCGCGCCGGAGCAGCGCGTTTACTTGAGCGTCAACTGGGACGCGGTGACAGGGGCGGAGGTTGCGCAGATCACGTTTAATGCGGTAGCAAAGGGCCAGCCGACGCTGTCCGTGAACGCGACGTTCACGGCGAACCACACGGTAGTGCCGGCGGGCTTCACAGGTGGGTGGCCCGGGTCGTTTTGCCAGCTTTCGTGGCTGAGAACGCGTTTCAGGATTTGTTGAGGGCGATGGTGCGGTGTCTATCGAAGCGGCGCACGCAGCGCGGAACACGAGCGTCGAAGGCCTCACCTGGACTGAGATCCCCGGTTTGGGGCGGACGCTCTCTGGCGTGACGCCGTGGCCGCGGGGCGGCAATGAGCTGAACTTCACCGCGGGCAGCGGCCCCAGCATGTCAGTCGTTCGATTCAGACCCCATTGGCACTGTTCACTGACCGTGTCGTGTCGGCAGCGAGTATGATTTCTACCTGTTCGACACGTACAAGCAGGGCGGAAACGTCACCATCACGACGCTGGTGTCGCCGTCGCTGAACGGCCTAGGCGATGACCGCCCGCTCGGGCTGGCGCTTCAAGTCGACGATGGAACGCCGCAGACGAGTTATTTCGTGCCCGCGGCGACGCCTGGTAGTCTTCCTGCCGCTTGGGCTGGCATGGACGGGTGGGTGGCGAAGAGCATAATTGAGGTGCCGATGGTGTTCCCCGTGCAGCCCGGCGCGCACACCTTGAAGGTATGTGAAGCGATTTAACGGGGGAAGGGTGGCAGTGGTTGACGTCTACTTGCTCGCAGCTATGGATGATCGAGCCGACGGTCGTTGTGCAGAAGATCATTATAGGTGCGTGGCGCACTCTCCGTTCTGCCTGTGCACCAAGTACGTGTACTGACTGAATATGCGCAGACACGGGCGGTGTGAAGCCGAGCTACCTGGGTCCCCCGGAAAGCGTGCGGGTGTAGGGTCTCACGGGGTTCATGTACGGGCGTTGGGAGAACTGCCCCGGAATACACGTTTCGCTGTGAAATGTACAGATTCTTCCGAATTGCGGACGCGCTATTTGTGTACGGTAGTCGGCTTGAAGATGAGAACGCGCAGCTGCGGCGGGGGCAAAACGTTCTGGTGTGCGTGGTATGGGCGCTCCGCCGCTGGGGTGACCGCCCGGGCAGCGTTAGGCGCCAAGATCCGCCGACGGTCGCACCCAGGGCCTCAGGCGGACCCCAAATCGGGAAGTCATGGCGGCGGATGATCCTTCTCACAGCTCCCCCGCCTGATCAGCTCTCTCTCGCTCTTCTTCTCCTACCACCACCTCCACCCCGTTCTCTCGCGCATACCCCGCAGAACCACAGCTTACCCAACATGGCCCCCTCCGCGACTACGCACGCTCCTGTCACAACCGCTTCGAATGATGCGGGGAAGTATGCCGCAAAGGCAAGCGGCAACGCCCTCGGAAATGGGCGCACTCCCGCGCACATCTCGTCGGCGGAGGTAATCAGTCTGGAGCACCAATACGGAGCGCACAAGTGAGTACCTCTGTTCTCTAGCGGCCTGTCCACGTTTGGGGCGACAGTGTGGCGAGTCAGCGCCCCCGGTATGACAGTTTGCCTCACTTCCCCACACTCCGCCTATGCTGAAACAGCACAGAATGGCATCGCCAGAGCCTACCGTAGATAGTGTTTCATCGATGACGTTGTCCTCTCCCTTTTTCTCATGTTGTGCTACATCCGCTCACCCCACGATTTCATCGTGGGTTTCCCGTGTGACAGCTCTGCCGTATGTATCCGAGCTCGGAAAGCATGAAGGCTTAAGAGGCACACAACTAGTTCGCCGTCTCCTTCACACCTCTATGGCGTCATGCATGTACTGACATGATGCCCGGTATAGCTATCATCCGCTTCCTGTGGTCTTCGAATCCGCGAAGGGCGCGAAGTGAGTGGTATATGCCATTAGTCGCCCGGCGAACTCCTAACGGCATCTTAGGGTATGGGACCCCGAGGGTAAGGAGTACATTGACATGCTCTCCGCGTACTCGTGAGTTCCATCCGATCAAGTCCGCGGAACTCTACTCACTCTGACGCCTTTGCGCGATAGGGCGGTCAACCAGGTGCACAAGCTTGCCCCTCGAACCAAGGCGTTCTCAGTACTGACCGCAATCGTGCCGTAGGGTCATTGCCACCCCAGGATCGTCGCCACCCTCGTTGAGCAGGCACAGAAGCTTACCCTGTCTTCTCGCGCCTTCTACAACTCGGTCTTCGGCCGGTTCGCCCAAAAGATTACCGACATGTTTGGTTACGAGATGGTGCTCCCCATGAACACGGGCGCAGAGGCTGTGGAGACCGCCCTCAAGCTTGCTCGCAAGTGGGCATACGAAAAGAAGGGCGTCGCCGACGGCCAAGCGATCATCTTCAGCGCGGCGGGCAACTTCCATGGCAGAACGCTCGGTGTGATCAGGTGCGCGGCAGATCCTATCTGTGGACCGCTTCGCGGCTAATCAACCTTTTGCCTTGTGTCGTTCTCATCTCTCATTCTTTGTCGCGCCTCGTTCGTAACGTGGCGCGGTGTCTTTTCGCAACTATCGCCGTGCAACACAACATCCAGCATGAGCACGGATCCGGAGAGCCGTAGCGGCTTTGGGCCATACCTGCGTGCCGTCGGTCCGGAGTACGAGGACAACGGCGTGGTGAAAACGATTCGCTACGGCGAGATCTCGGATCTAGCGCGTGCGCTGGAGCTGCATGGGAAGAACACGGCAGCTTTTCTGGTGGAACCCATTCAAGGGGAAGCCGGGTACGTCTGACTCCCTTGTCCTCGATTTTATCTGATTGCACGCTGAGCGCCCTCACAGTATCGTTGTACCTCCCGAGGGCTACTTGGCGGCCGCGAAGGATTTGTGCAAGAAGCACAATGTTCTGTTCATCTGCGATGAGATCCAGACCGTGAGCGTCCTCGCGTTAAGCACGACCTACAGCAGCTATTAACTCCGCTCCACTATTAGGGTCTCTGCCGGACAGGCAAGCTGCTGTGCTGCGAGCACGACAACATCCGCCCGGATGTTATTCTGCTCGGGAAGGCTCTCTCTGGTGGAGGTGAGTCAATTGCCGAAGTATTCGGTATCCCAGCCATTGAGAGCCGTATCTTGCGCAGTCTACCCCGTTTCCGCCGTGTTGGCGGATCGCGATGTGATGCTCTGCATCCGCCCCGGCGAGCATGGCAGCACATACGGCGGGTGCGTGCCACTCCCACCTCTGCCCCGGAATCGCCCCATTGAACTGACGGACGGTGTAGGAACCCCCTTGGATGCGCCGTCGCGATGACCGCCCTCGATGTCCTCGTGGAGGAGAGCCTCTCGCAGCGGGCGGAGATCCTCGGCGAGAAATTCCGCTCGGCGATCCGCGCGTTCAACTCCCCGCTCGTGAAGGAGGTCCGGGGCCGTGGTCTGCTCAACGCCGTCGTTATCGACGAGCAGAGCAGCTCGACGGGCCGCACCGCCTGGCAGTTGTGCCTGCTCCTGAAGAGCCGGGGCGTGCTCGCGAAGCCCACGCATGTGAACATGTAGGCGCAGTCTACCGGCGAGGCGTGCATAGTCTAGACCGCTGATACACGATTTGCCTTTGCTTACAGCATCCGGTTCGCGCCGCCACTGGTCATCTCGGAGGAGGACATGATGAAGGCGGTGGAGATCATCCGGTCGTCCCTCGAGGACCTCGACAAGGTTCGTCGGCCATCCACCCCTGACCATCGCAGTAGGAACCGTGCTTGCTTACCGCCGGGATAGCTCCAGGACATCCCCGGGGAGGTCGAGAGCGAGAAGGGGCACAAGGACACGATCACGAACTGAGGTCGGGCCGCGCGGTTCGTGCATACACATCGGACGGACATTGCCGCTCGGCGGCGTTTCAACAACACCCTGTAGCTCTAGCATCAGCCCCCCGGACGCGATCGCTATGTACTGTAGCAAGCCAGACACCCAATGTACGGCCATCATCTTCGAATTCATATGAAGATCCCGACGGGTACGTGTGCGCGTGTGTGTTTCTCGAGCGCGTCGCTCCGGCCACGCTGCCCCACCGCCCGGGCTGGACGCAGAGCTGTGTGGGCAGCGTGTGCGGCAACGCGGTGGCGGACCTACAAGTTCGGCGCGGGGCGGACGCTCTGGGCAGGACCGGCGTCGAACAGCGGAGACATCGCGCTCGATCAGATTCAGCTGAGTTGAACAGCAGCGCGCGGTGTGCACGCCCGATGGGCTGATCGTGCGTCGACGCTCCGCGCCCGCGTGCACGGGCACAGCAGCAGAAGACTCCCAGGACGCGCACGTCTGCGTCTCGGCGTACACACGACACCACCACCCCTGGAGACGGGTGGTCCGCCGGTTCCGGCCCTAGAGACGGACAGGCCTCGATCGGGTGCGCCGCGCGTCCGGGTGCCCGATGGAAGACTCGAGGGGGCGTCGCGTGGGGGAGAGAGTGCCGTGCGCGAGGCGGCCATGGATCTACCTCGGCCCTGCGCGGGCGCGGTAATGAGCAGGGCCAGAACGCAGAGCTCTGGCGGCCTGCCCGAGCTCCACACTCACGGTACATCGGTGCTGCTGGGGCTGGGCGAGGGAGGAGGGCGAGAGGGCAAGTGTCGACGCCGCATTAATGCCGAGAGCACAAGACCGATGCGCACCCAGGGGGACGCGGATGGAGGTGGGGACCGGGGAGATCTGCGTGAGGGCCACGCCGGACCAAGGGGATCGCGAAGAGCTTGGACCCTGCAGCCTGAGGCTTGAGGTGCGCTGCGAGCCGAATGCTGGGGCGCGCGCGCCCATGTCGAGAGTGTGGAAGTGGAGGGAGCGTGGGCGCGGGCGGGATGCGCGGAGGAATGTTTGGGCACACAGATCGCGCTAGAAGTTTAATCAGGATCCCGCTCGGGGCGCGCGGGGACGCGGAGGGGGGCGGGTGGGCGGCGCCCCTCGCCCTGCGCAATACAATCTGCGCAAATGGAGCAGGAGGCGATCAGCCCGCTAGCTCTATACCGCTGCGGGCCACCGGGGATGGCCACGGCCGGTGTCATGCGTCTCGGCAGTGACAGCTGTACGGCATGATGAGGCGGGCATTGCGAGCCAGTTTGAGGTGCGCGGGGCTTGCGGGGCTGCTCTCTGTGGACGGGGCGACGGGGCGACGTTGGGCGGGGTCGTGTGCCGCCCGGGGCCGTTGGCGCGCGATCATTTCGCGGGGAAGATGAGCGCGAACCTTGCAATACCGAGAGCTCGCAGTCGTTCGCGCTGCCGGCAACCTGTGGGACGACGGCGTTCAGTATGCTCGAGAACGCGGAACTGACTTGGAATGAAAGGGAATGGATATCGGTTTCTTGCGGATTTACGTGAGCACTACGGAAACAGGGTGTCTGTACACGTCAAATCCGCGCAATCTGGGCGGGCGTGGTCGTCGATGGTGGGAGAGATGAAGGCAGCCAAGGGAGGAGAGACGGCGGAGGAAGTAGAGTGTGCGCCAATGAGAGTTTGTTGTGCCATTGCCTGTTTGGGTGCGAGTGCGCCACGTGGGAGTGCGTGCGTTAGGCTTGGTTAGGCGATTGCCCCTCTTCCTCTGCGCCCACGTTGTTCATTCATGGTGTCCTCCCATATCACCGCCAGATCCCAGCGGGCCCCCCTCCTTTCCAGTCTCGCCGTGCACTCAGCGGCGGTCCGTTTGATGCAGGCCACCTGTCTCGCCTTCCTTCGTGCTCCCATGCGGCAACGAGATGGCCCATGACAATTGTGTCAAGATAGGCAGGGGCTCTTCCTCACATCACGCAAGGCCAGAGCGTCCTGGACCAGTTGCGTGTCAGCCCACTTCCTCGAGCGTCCGTTTCGGGGTGCATCTTCGTATGGCGCCAGCCACTCAACGTCTTCAGAGCATGGTTCTCCGGGTGTCCGAACATAGAAAGAGCTTGCGTGGGCTGCGAGCCACGCGTCGCCAGCCTCCTCGCCGACGAATCAAGCAGCCACTCGGAAATTAACGTCTCACGGCGTATTATCTCGTCATATTCGCTTTGGGTTAGCCTCCCTCTGGCTCAGCCCGCCGGGTGGTTGCCCTCGCGTTCGTCTCCGAGTAGGGGTCCTCGTTCAATTGACCGCTTCCCATCCGCGTTCGCCAGGCTCACCGGTTTGCGCAGCGCAGCCTACCGCCCAAGATCGACCTCGCCCGGTGCGTGACCCCATTCACCCTTTGTGATTCGCCCTGGCGAATGGCAAGTTCACCGACAGAGTCGCTGACGCCAAATTTGACACTGCAGGCCGCGCCCGCGGTATATAAGCTTCCCGCAGGACGCACAAAGGATGCTCCCCAGAACCCGCTCGTCCTTTGTCTCATCCTCTCCCGCTCGCACTCTTAGGCTCCCCAACGCGCCACCGCCACCACCGCCCTACATGAGCTCATCCCAGGTGCGTCCGGGAGCTGCTGCAGGCGCGCGT
Source organism: Trametes pubescens (assembly GCA_001895945.1). NCBI lineage: Eukaryota > Fungi > Basidiomycota > Agaricomycetes > Polyporales > Polyporaceae > Trametes > Trametes pubescens. The sequence goes on from MNAD01000676.1 coordinate 20,182, forward strand.
CGCCGACGCTGACCCGGTGGCTCTGCAGGCTACTATGTACTCCGACGACGGGGACCGCGAAGGCCAGCAGCCCGCGGCCAACAAGCCGAAGGTGCCTCGGCGGACGCCCATGGCGTGCCAGTTCTGCAGGGGTGCGCGCGCGATCTGGGCCTGATGCGGATCGTGGCCGTCGATCTGACTGCCGTCTCTTACACCCCCGCAGGAAGGAAGCTGAAGTGCGATGGCCGCGCGACGTGCGCCAACTGCCAGCGCCGTGGGATCGCGTGCGTCTACATGCCTGTGTAAGTTCGGGCCCTGCACCGTGGAGAGTACGAAACGCTGATGGTTATGCCCCCTGCAGCGCCGCACAGAGGCAGTAACCGCCGTCCCACGCCCCCTCTGTTCCCGCCGCGTCAAGGTGGCTGCGTTCTTTCTTGAGCTCCCGTGTGACCACACATAAGCTACGCTAATGATCGGATAATGTTGTTCTGTAGCTCTGTTGTTTCCCAGACACGTAATTATTTATGCTAGAGCGCGAACCAGGGCAGCGCACCCGAGCAGTGTGATGACGCACCGCGAGAGCCTCCGAGTTTGTTCGGTCTTCGAGGGGCACATCTGCGATCAGCACGGGAGTGCGAAAGGACCGCAGTGGCCTTCGTTGGTCAACCGTTGCTGCAAGGGGCCATGAGCGTAGCGCCGGGCGTGTGCGGCCATCGATGGCTTTGAGTCTTCTCTGGCGTCGACGCAGCGCCAGGCAGGCGGAAACCCGGAATTCGCGCGATTCGCATCGGAGACAACCTCTCGGCGACCCGCAAGATCTGCAGGCGACGTCTATTCGGCTGCCCCGCGGCGTCTGGCCATGTAAGGTGTATACAAGGTTACACCGCCGGCGGTCCCCGTCCTCCCCATTGCTCTCCGCCATTCCCACCGTCAGCTTGCGCCTGGCCTCGCACCGCTGCCTGCCCGCCTCCCTGCGGCTGCTCCAGCCCCTGGCGGCCTCTCACCCCACCCAACATGCGCCCGAATATAGAGCAAAGCTTAACGCCACCAATGAACCTGCGGATGCGCGGGGGGCGCGAATCTCCGAAGCCGTCCATCCTCCCTCACCCCTTCTCGCGTCAGGTTAGGCATGCCAAACGCTTTTTCGAGCCGCCACGATGGCGAAAGAAACGCACGCTGTGCGGGGCCTTTCCGAGGAATAACCCTCCGCCTGCGCAAGCACCCCCTCTCGTCCCGGCCCGCCGCTGCCCGCGAACGCGTCCGATTCGGGTACAATAGCAGTGTGCGCTCAGGTAGTCTCAGTTCCTACCAATCGTCCAGCTTACTGCACGCGCTGACCTCAGGAGCTGCGCGAGGAGTCAGCGCGTCCGAGCGAACCGTCCGACGGTCTGCACACTTACCTCACAAGATTCGTAAGGCTCGCCCCGTGGCGCACCCTGGTCGTCACATCTAGGGCAGCACCCTGGTAGATCAACGTACACGGCGCCTACACAAAAATGGCCACCGCTGCCAAGATACCTTCGCCGCACGGAGTGTCGCGCGCAGCGTGTGCCTCCGCGCACCGTTGATCTCCAGATGCCGTCCGACCGAGCAGGCAGAGCGCACAGACCGTGCGCAGGCCGGCGGATCGACCGCAGAAGAATTGAAGGGCCTCGCTCGCATCTGCGACGCGTTGTGCCGTAAAAAGCGGAGGCGTGCTGGCGTATGCCTGCACGGCCGTGCCCCTATCGCCCATCACGAGGCGGCCGGAGGCCAGTCAGCAGGACCGGCAGGCGGTTCGTGGGCGTGCAGAACCACCGGACGGCTTGCGGCGAACCCTGGGGCATGGACGGGCGTATCAGTTCCTCTGCCTCCATTGGGCGCAGCCTGGATTGGCACCGTCTCGTGGGCCTTCATCTGGGCAGCGTGCTAGGCTGGGCGCGCCAGCGTACGGGCCCGCGGCCTCGCCTGTAGTGGGGTCGAGGGTGGGCACACCGAGGCAGCGGCGGCACTCCGCCGCGGAGACGAGTTGAGTGGGAGGGGGCGACGAGGGCCCGGCTTGGGGCGGTTCTTGCGACACACGAGGCTATTAGATCATATAGCGGGCGACGCCGATCTGTCTTTGCGTACCGCGCGATCTGGCGGGACTCACAAAACGTTCGCGGTCTTGCGCCGGCAGGGGGCGTCGCGCATCGGTTCGCTCGATCCTCGATCCCTCGTCCTTCGTCTTCGCTCTTCCGCCCCTGAAGCTGAAGAACCCCGTGGGTGACCGGCCGCCCAGCCGCGGGCGCATCGACGCGCAGGCGAAGAAAACTCAATCTCGTTATCCTCATCACCAAACACACACGCGGAGGACGCACCGTACGCAGGGCCTACTGGAGGCCAGAGCGAGGGCCCCATGGGCGGCGCGTGCCCTGCCTCGAAATGGGTACCCAGGACGTACTGGTGGCGCCACGGGCGTAGCGCATCCCGCTTTGGGCAGCGGCCACGCTTCTGCATGCACAAGTCGGGCGTCCAGCGCAAGGTGTCCCTTCATTCCGCCTAGTATCGTATTGACGGGGAGTAACTATGACTGCGGCGTTTCATGAGCGGGCTAGGTCCGAGCAGTATGATGAACATCTAGCATTGAGCGGCGGCGGCGCGTGCAGCGCCGCGTATGGTTAGTACAATGGGTGCGGTACAGGTAGGTGCGTGTGCGTGTGCGTTCTATGAGCGTATGTGGTAAGCGAGTGAGCACGGGCGAGACGGCACGAGCAAAGGAGGGGCGGCGTACAGGGACTCCATAAGTAAGGTATAGGCGGGCAGATCCGTCCAGCATCAGTCCTAGTATGACGATCGTCCAAAAGTGAGTCCATGGCGATGATGACGCAGCAACGAGGTCCGCTAAGTGGTATGAGTTACAGGCGACGTTTGGCCGAGATGGCAGACGGTGCACGGGGACCATCCGAGGTGCGACAGCGCACCGGGGAGCCTCCGACCCACCGTCTTTCCCCCCTCCTCCCTCATCTCTCCTCCGTCCCGCCCTCATTCCTCGTACTCATCGCGGTGTGGTATGATGCAGTGCTTTTGCTGCCGAGGTGCATCGCGCCATTCGAACTCGTCGGACTGGGCTGAAGCTCGCCCATCTCCGCCACTCCCCGGTCACCGCCATTGACATCGAGCGACAAGGAAAGCGAGACGGCGGCGTCGAGGCTATTCGACCGGCTGTTGCTCCGGCTTGGAGGTACGTCCAACCCAGTGAGCGTGTTCGAGCGTGTCGACGGCCGCGAGACCCCGCGAGTGCTCGCGAGGCTCACCACCTCGTGCGAGCCGAGCGACTCGATGGTCGGCATCCGATGAATTGTGCGCCCGACGACGACGCGCGCCGCGTCTTCCCTGTCGGCCCCCGAGTAGTACCCCGAGGGTGTGTACCGGTCGTGCTGAGCATACTGGACCGCCTCGTCTGTCTCGCGCGTGACCTGCTCGACGAGCGCGCGGAATTGGACCGCGAACGTGTTGAGCTCCGCGTCGGGCACAGGGTCCCACGCGTCTGCGCCCGTGCTGCTGCCCTCGCCGCGCGACGGGCTCGCCATGGGTACGGAGGAGTACGATGAGCCGGGGAACCGGTGCAGCGGCCGCCCGAAGCGGTCCTCGACGCCGAACTCGGAGAGGTCTTCCTCGTCCGACGACGTCGGCGACACCTCGCGCATCGGCTCCTGGCGTCCACTCGGCTTCAGCGCGGTCGCGGACACGGCGCGGCGGATGACCTTGGACCCTGCAGGGGACACGTCCTGCGACATGATCCGCGACCGGGCACTCCGCAGGGCGCGCGGCTCGCTGTTGGTGAGGCTCACCGCGCGGTCGCGCATCGCAGGGGGTGATTGACTTCCTTCGGCGGACACGGGGGCCGGCGTGCTCGATGCGGTGGTCGCCGTGTTCACAGGATGGAAGCTGCGCGACGACGCGGTCGTGCCGGTGCGCGTGGATGGGGGCGGGAACGAGGCGGCGGAATAGCGAAAGATCGACGTATGTCTGCGGCGCGAAGGTTGTCGTGTGACTATGTACTTGTAGGACACGGCGTGGTACGCGATCTGCGGATTAATGGTTGTCCCGGTGAGTTTGTATGGTGCAAGTGGAGAGCAAGACACGTACGAGGATCACGGCTGTCACGAGTAGTCGAATGAGTGCACCCGCGAACCAGTAGCCCCACGCCGGGGAAGAGTCGCATTGGCCGCCGATCCCAGACCAGACAACGTCAATGTCCCAGTGACACCTGCCACGGAGGCTGTTGACCGTATCTGACGCGTCCCTCCATAGGAATACCAACACGAAGTTGACAACAGCAGGTGCAAAGAGACAGAGGGAAGATGAATAATTTAGGAAGTCTTGCAAGAGAACGTGGGTCGACCGTGGCCGGTAGTACCAGCCAAAGTGAGGAGCCGACGCGGCAATAATGATAGAGACGAGGAGGCACGCGAGGGACATCGCGGCGCAGGAGCCGAGGACGAGGTTGATGATCTGGCGGTCCCGGTAGAGGTGTAGCATCGCGCCGACATAGTAGCGTACCGTGTTGTACACCGCCCAGCTGCCTTCCGAGGCGAGGGAGGATAAATGAGTCGCCCACTCCAGCACACACGGAACCACGAGCCACTCACATATGATGCCCAGCAAGACCCGTCCCGCCCATCGTAACCTCTGTAACCGCTTCCGCACCGACCGCTCCCAAAGACTTCGTCGCTCCCTTGGGGTGACAGCATCTCCGTGCAACGTCAGCCCCTGAGCCCTTGGTCCCGGCGCGCTGTCAGGATGCGTGGGCTGTTGTGCAAGCAAGTCGAGGTAGACAGAGGATGCCGAGCCACCGGGGTGGATCAAGGGCTCGGTGGGGTGGGAGTGTTCTGACGTGGATGTTGTAAGGGTGACGGTCGACACGGAGGAGAGCGTGCGGTCGTGTGGCCCGCGGCGGTTGGGTGCGCGGTGCGCGAGCGAAGCCGGGGGTGGCGGGTCGGTGGTGAAGATCGCATTGTGCAGGAAGACGGCAGCGGCCATCGACGCTGCAGCGCGGGGCTGTGGCGCTCAGGAGAGCACTACGCACTGGCAAATGGGGGCGCGCGGTATGCAATGTCGCGGCCGTGTGTTCGTTTTGGGCGCGCTCCGTGGGACACCTACGGAAAAGCTAAATTGTCAGACTTGGTTACCCGCCGCGCGGGGGTAGCAACAGAAGCGGGCAAAGGAAAGCTCACGGTACGCGATGTCCCCAGTGCGCTGGTTTATAAGTCGCGCAGACTTATAAACTACGCAGATCGTTGTGGCACTTGCCACTTGATGGACGAGCTGTGGCCGCGACTAGTCGTGCTGTGGCCGACGTCGTTGGAGGTCGACCAGGGACCTTCCCATATCGGGACTGATGGCGGCGTAGGCGACGGCACACAGGAGAGCAAATAAGGAAACTCGCTTAGATATGCGCAGCATCAAGCGGAGAAAGAGCAGTCTGCGCAAGCCACTCGCCGCCGCCGCGCGGCAGGGATGAGGAGGATGGGGGCGGGGGCGGGGGTAGAGAAGAGGGAGGATGAGGTGGATCTACAAGACGCGGTGTTTATGAGGTATTCGGGACGCCACCCGGTTCCATCATCCACAGACATTCCTGCGGTCAGGTTTGAGCGGTAGATCTCAATCTTAAACTAACTTTAAATATAGGCGAGATCCGTCTGGTACCAATTCCCGATTGACTGGCGGAAGGCGGCGAACTCGAGATGGACGTACAAGGCGGAGGCCGATGCTGACGTGTAAGCGGTGCCATAACATAATTGTATTATGGAAACCATTCAACGGCCTAAAACGTAGATTTAAGGAGTTCAGCAAGAGGTAGCAGTAGGGGTGAGTGAACCATAAAAGCGCACACCGGGCTCTGAGGCCCATGAAAACCATCCAAGCTCAACAAGGTTGAACCCGGATGTGTGCATTAATATACCTGTCAAATATTGACAGGAGGTGCGGCGTATGCGGCATGAACGACACAGACATGCACGGCCATCACGGGCAGCGCGATGCCTAGCGAAAACCCGCTCACATCTGACGACGGCGAGTCAGCGCTCAAAGGGAGCGGCGGTGGCGAGCGGAGATACGCCGATGCGGACATGGGCGCGAAGACAAGCGAGAACAAGGACACCTCGAGCCGACGCGACGAAACCGGCGCAAAACCGGGGTTGTACTGCACAGTGCGTAAGTAAGTCGGCGGAAACGCACGGGACGCCGACTAGTGGGGCGACTTACAATTGAATATTGAATATTGTGTCACGGGGATGCCGTACAATCCCTCCCGTCCCTGTGGTACATGAGCTGCTCCACGTCAATGTTGACGGCCGTCCGCCCCGCCTCATCCACGCACGCGCCCTATCTCCTCCACCCGCACCCATTCAATACTGGAGTCGCAGCACTGCCCACCCCAACGGCCTCCCGCTTGCTCCGGGTTCCCTGAGTGTTCCTCCCCAACTCGAACAAACCATCGCCTGACTGACCGTCACAAGGGTGTGTGGCCAACGACCGCGAACACCGTGAAGGTGTGCCAATTGAACAGCGTCCGCGAGAAATCGCAACAGGAACCCGCGCACCCAGAGTGTCGAGAACCCTGAGACGGCGTCCCTTAATCCACCGCTCGACTTGCGACTTTCCCACACAATCGATACGAGTTCCGTCCACCAGACCTAGTGCGAGGTGCAGAGCTACGACATTCCGTTGGACAGGGTTGCGTGCTTGCGAAACGTACTGCATAGAGTTGAGTGAGCATCACAACAAACTGTAGCGGCCGACACTAGCATACTACATAGTCCTCGCGCACCTGAGTATCTCCACTAGCACCTAGCTGACCTAGCTGTTGACATGCATTCCCCACGCTCCTGTTTCTGCCATGACCGTTCTTGTCGTACCCTTCGCCACCCTCGAGGCTGCTTTGATATGCGTCTCCCTCAGTGGATTCCCTAGATAGTCAGATGGTACCATTGATAAAGATTATATACTGACGAGACAGAGTACTTACCAACATGAACGTACAGAGTGATAGGATACGGTGTTGTTCGTGCTATCGTTCACCGTGGCTAGAGCTAGCGCGCTGGAGTCTGGAGACAGTCGAAGCGGATGCTTGGGCTCCAAACCCGAGCGAGAAGGTGAAGTGGAGTTGAGGTCGTCTTCATATCGCGAAGTCGAGGCTCTCAATCCACATGCCCGCGCTGGCTTCTTTGTGCGAGGGGGGATAGATGGTGATAACGCACTAAACGAAGTACCGACGGTGAATTGTGTACTGCTAATCTGAAATACAAGGTCCGTACCTGCGTATGCCCAGTCTAGCCTGCAACTTCGTGAGACTCTCCACCCGTTCGAAGATTGAAGTCGGCTGCGTGTGATTTCAAGGAGTTCGGGGCTTGGCGTCAAGCCTGAGACGATTTCTCCACGTCTGCAGGCCTCTGAGAGCCGGAGATAACTCGAGATCGTCGAAGCCAGAATGTTTTGTGCGTTCATGTTGATGAGACGTGATGGATAGAGGAAGCAAGGGTCCGCGGTTGGCTGCGCGATGCGTCGAATAGAGGGAAACCTAGCAAGCGCCCGTCTTAGTATAAATTCCGCTCCCGCTTACCTCACTCCAGTGCAGGAAACTCCCCGCCAAGGCCTTCGATGATCCAGCTAGAATGATACTTCGCACAGGGCACAGCTGAATAACGGTGCGTACTTACAAGACCTGGAGTGAGTAGATGCTCCAATAGGGAAGCTGTGCAACAGTACAGGCATAGCACGAATATGTCCTCCCCAACAATCCGACGGTGCAACGTGTATACGTGAGAAACCAAAACAAACGGAGGTGTGTCATGAGAGGGCGCCCCAGAGCCCGAGCCCCGTGAAGAATCCCCCGAGCCCGACGAGCAGCCCGACGTACGCCGTCGTGTGGACGCCGATCCGTGGGAGCACGGGCGGCGAATGCAGCAGCGACAGGAATAGGTGCGCGAGCACGACCACGGGGAACGCGATGCCCAGGGCGTGATTTGAGTATATCGACGGCGGAGGGTCGGTTCCGATGGGGAACGACAGCGGCGAGCGGAGGTACGCCCATGCGAGGACGAGCGTGAAGCCCAACGAGAACAGGAAGGAGTCGATCCGCTGCAGACACGGGACGAACACGGGAATGTACTACACACGGAGGTTAGCAGGGACGCGCTGAACGCCGAAAAGTGGAGCAACGCACAATCACGGGGACGCCATACACTTCCTCGAGCTCCTCGCGCTCCTGGAGGTGCATAAGCTGCTCTACGTCCTGGTCCACGGCCATCCGCACGGCCTCTTCCACGCTCACGGGCTCTCTTCGGTTCCGGCTGCCGTTGGCCTTCGGGGTCGCAGCACCGTCTGTTCCCGTGGCCTCCCGCTCGTTCCGGGGGCTGAGCGGCATGTACTCCCTGCTCCCGTGCGCACTCCCGCCACTCGCGCTCCGCTCGGTCATAACCGCGGCCTTCGATACGGCTAAAATTTCGCGTACCCGCTCCTCGGGCACCATGACGTTACTGTACAGCGCAAGCTGCCGGTACCCCTGCGTCACGCTGGTCGCCGCATCTGCGACCGCCCACCCAAGTGCGAGCCACCACGCCGTGGCGAAGGCGGGATCGTGCCATGTAGGCAGCGGGTAGAGCATCTCGTGCCGCACGCGGAGCAGCGCGAGCGCGGCGAGGCGCAGGACTTGACTGAGCAGCACGTACGCGGTATTGAACGCGACTGTGTTCCAGCCAGGTGGGAAGATGGCCGTGGCTGCGTTGTAGATTGGGACGCGCAGTGCGTGTGTGAAGCTGTAAAAGGCGGCAGAAAGTAGGACTTCGGGGAGAGGGGAGGGGAAGGAGCGCGGCAGGGTGGGTGTGGCGGGGTAGCGCGGTGGCCATATCCATCGTACAAGGTTCGCGAGGAGGAGGAAGGTGACTATACAGGTCAAAGGGACGAGACCATATACAGCAACTTTTCGTTGGTAGGAACCTAGAGGAATGTAAAGTGATGAGTATCCTGATCTCCAACCTCGCGAGACCTGGTTGCGCGGATCTCTCCGCGCGAGTTGACTGCACTGGCAATGATATGCCCAGTTCGTCATGCTACCTGAACCGTGTTAAACCAATGCGGAGATTTGGAGACGTGTGCATGGTCAGGAATAGACATGGCAATGCAGGAATTAGCCCGCCAAAGACCGGCTGGGGGCGCGCGCGTAGTTGTCTCCCTCCGCAACTACGCGCGCGCCTCCATATATACCTGATGGCCGCGTAGGATGTTGGATACATTCCCTCCGGCGCTGGTCAGCACGAAAGTGGGACACAAGAGTTTTCTAGATACAGTTATCCGACCAGCGGGGGTTGGTGAAATCCGCCCGATCGTACGAATTGTTGCGCGGACCCTTCATACATTTCGCGAAGTTCAGGAAACAGGCGTGCGTAAAAGACTTTCTGGCTGGTCGAAGCTTGCGCTCAGGACTACATTTGTCCGGTGTCCATACGAGACCGCACTACTGGGCCCGAGGGGGCCATTGCCGATGATACATGCTCTCTTCACAGTCTGCGGTGAAGCGTTCTCTTAGGCAAGCACTACATGGCTATGGCGGAGATGGGTAGAGGTTGGCAAAGGCCACCCGACCGCACGAATCGCCCCGCAGTTCCTCCAGAGTCCATACAACTCGCGAGAGGCACCGCGAGGCCTGCCATACGTTCGGGACGCATTCGCTGATCACAACTTTCGTTCAGGCTTGCAGCGTCCACATCATAACGTGATGGCAACTTGGCAAGACAGCAGCAGACAGAGGCGAAACTCACCGCTGTAGTACCCGTACTCCGCGAGGTCCCACTCGTCTCTCTCCTGGTCTGCTGCCTCCTCTTCATCCACAGTCGGCTCCTCCGGAACGCGATCCAGCCAACTGTCTCTGCGGTACCGCTCCGGGCTCGCACGAAGAGTCGAAGGCGACTCGCCCGAGATCGCTCCGTACGACTGCACCGGTGTATACGGTGAGGGTCTTGAGGGGCCGTGCGTATCGACCGCAATGAGCGGTCTCCGCGCCATGTCCTCAGCGTATCTGTCGCTCTCGAGGCTGGAGTCGGAGGTGCTGCGAGGCAGAGCACTGGCGGCGGTAGCGAGAGTGTGCTCCCGCTCGTCCCTCTCTTCTCCCGAGTATACGCGGCGGAGCTGTTCGCGCACGGCTGGGGCCGCGGCGGCGGCGGCAGCAATGACTCGTCCGAAGCCCATAGCGATAGTTTGATGAGGTCAAGTGCGTGGTCCGAGCGCAGTCATGGGTTCAGCGAGAGGCAGCGGAGGATGTGAAGCTGTCGTAGCGGTCGAAGACGCGATGATCACGAAGTACTAGGGGCACAGTCGAGACTCGAGAGCGCCGAGAATCAGGTGCTCGCGAACGGCGTCAGGGGATCGCGTCGGATGCTCTCATTTTACGCAACGGCATCGCCATGCACGACATGACAAGATATATCAAGATGTGTATTGCGGCTATGCTACAAGGACACATGGCTTATATACAGAGACATACAGGCAGCGACGTGGAGGAGCATCTGACGAAGGAAGCTCAGTCAGTTGACATGTCCTCGAAAGCGCGGAGAAGAGAAGAGGTGCAAAAGTCAGTTACTCGATGCGTTTCAGCAGGCCCCCGAACCCATCTCCACATTGTACACCGGGAGACTTACTGGGCCGGGGGTATTCGTGTCCGCCCATCGAAAGAATCTCATCCGAGGAGGGGAACTAAGGACGGGACGCGAACACTCACAAGTTATGACAACGGAAGTAGCAATTGACTGTGCAATAATTCGATGATCTGGAGGATACAACAATCGTCAGTAACGCGTCAGGAGACGGGCACAAAGAGTTGAAGGGTCAGCCAAGGCTGAAACTAGTTAAGGTTATCCACACGGAGATTCGGTGGGTTTTTGTATGGTAAAGGTTGGATCATCATCGAAAACCAAATAGAGAGAACACTTACCGAGTTGGACCGTCGTCGACGCCGAGGGCGACGTCGACGTTGCGTAAAAACTTTGGGCGCGTCGCGTGAATATAAGGGGACGATTGGAGCTCCGTCGTGCTCCGCACGAAACGCGACGCGAATGTGGCTGATCGATTGACGCGTCGCGCAGAAAGAAAGATTCTCGCGTCTTCTCCGTGTTTCTCGCAGTTGCTCGAGTCCGCTGCAAATCTATATATCGGCTATTTGGACGGGATCTCCACCCTCTTTCTGTTTCTCTTCCACCCTGCTCGCATCTCATCTGTATCCATACACATCTCTCTGTATCTCTAGTAGTACCCACACCGGATAACCCACATCAAAATCATGGAGAGCCTGTTACGCTGGGGTATCGCGAACTCGGACCCGCGGACGGCCAACCAGCCTCCGCCGCAGCCGCGCTCGGACCTCGACCCTGCAATCATAGACATGATCCTAGGGAAGTCGGATGCGGAGCTCATGAAGGAAGCTCTGGCCATCGCGGTCGACGAGACTAAGGATGAGGACGACAGGCTACAAGCCTTGGACAACTTCGAGATGGTGAGTTGTGCCTCACGCACGCAGTCCCCATAGCTAACTGATGTGCTACAGCTTATTGAGCACATCGACAACGCCAATAGTAAGCAGATCCACTTGGCAGAAGTCGAACGATTGTCGCTAACCTCACCCACAGACCTCGAGAAACTGCGAATGTGGGAGCACTTGCATGCGCTCCTGACCAACCCCGCATCCTCTGCAGAGATCCAGACGCAGGTTCTCTGGGTCCTCGGCACTGCCATGCAGAACAACCCCGCCGCGCAACACTCCGTAAGCAATCTGTTCTCTCGCTTTCTGTCTCAGCTCGCAACTGACGGCCTGCCACAGTACCTCGCGCTCTCCCCCCTCCGCACGATCCTCTCCTTCCTCTCCCCGAGCATACCCTCCAAACAAACGCGCTCCAAGGCGGCGTACACGCTTTCCGGCCTCCTCAAGCATAACGCTGCCGCCGTGGATCAGATGGACGACGCCGGCGGCTGGGACGTCCTCCGCGCCGCGCTCCAGGACCCGGACATCGGCGTCCGCCGCAAAGTTGCTTTCCTCCTCAACACTCTCCTCACGCCCACTGGTGGTGAGGCCGAGACTGCGGAGGTCCCAGCGAACGCCCAGCAACCGCTGCAGGTCCCAACCTCCGCACAGAGCGTCAGCGTCGCGGCTGCTGCTCCCACATCGACATCCGCCTCGCTCGCGCTCTCCGCGCCAGCGCCACAGTCCTCGTCCCAGGCCGTGACACTCCACGCGTCCTCCCCGTCTTCAAGCGCGACCACGACCACGACCACAACCTCTGCCGCGCCCGCGCTCTCCCCGCCTCAAACCGTGCACCCAAACTCGCACGCCTCCCTGCTCTCCGACCCGCGCTCCGCCTCCACGTCCGCCGCGACCGCGAGCGCACTCGCACGCACCGGGCTGCTGGGCGCGCTCGTCAGCGCGCTCGCGCAGCCTGTCCCGCACGGGCCGGACGGCGAGACCGAGGGCGACGCGGACTTTGAGGAGAAGGTGCTCCGCGGGCTGCATACGTACACGGCGGGTGGCCAGCGGGCGCTGCCGAAGGAGGAGGCGGGTGCGCTTGCAAGGTATTTGGACGAGCAGGAGAGTAAAGAGGGCGGGGAGGCGGGTCTTGCGGAGAAGTGGAACTTCACGAGGGAGGAGGTGCGGGAGCTGAAGCAGGCGGCGAAAGTCGCGGCATAGCAGCGTCGTATGGCCTTGTTAGACGTGTCCAGCGTGTGGTTTGAGAGGTAGTAGAAGCAATAAGTAGAACAGTAGCCAGGCTTGTATATTATAATCCAGTCCGTTGCGGCAAAGCAGTCGACAGCAAGCACGTCGTCAAGAGGCGCGGCCTTTGAGCGTAATGTGTATCCAATGTTGATCATGTAAGTAGTCGTGCAGTCATGAGCTCTCCTTCCCCGTCATTAGCCAGCTACTGCAGCTCCTTCGGCCACTCGCGCCTCGGCCGCCACCGGCCCTCCGCGTCGAACCGCGGGTTCAGCGTGTAGCTCAGCCCGTCGTCCGGGCTCTTCCCAATCGGCACTAAATTCCCGCGTCAGCATCACGTTCAATGCACGGCACATGCGAAGTAGAAAATGCCATATAAGAAGCACTCACAGAACCACTCCCACACGCGCGCGCCCATAGTCGCCTCCCAGTTGCGCCGCGCGCTCCCGAGCCACCACGGACTGCCCTCCTTGCCCACCCTGCCCCATTCCGCGTCCCACTGCCTGCGCGTCATACGCCTGCCGCGGAAGTCCGCCCACGCGTGGAGGCGCTTGAGCACGCGGTCCTCGCGCTCGCGGATGCGGCGCGCGTCGAGCGTCTCGACGGTCGACTGCCCCGCGCAGATGAGGTCGACGTGCGCGACGAAGAGCGCGAAGACGAAGACGAAGAAGAGGCCGGAGAGCGCCATGATCGCGACCTGCTGGCCGTCGAGGTCGAAGTTGGGCCGGGCGGACGACGCGCGCGCGTTGAGCCCGACGAGCGTGCCGAACGTCCAGGCGCAGAACCAGAGTGCCCACCATACGAAGATCATGAAGAACTGTGGGACACGTTAGATGAGTGTCTAGGGCTCCGTATGGACCGTCGGCACACGCACTTTGTGGTTCCGTGCACCAACACACTGTCCTATCCATGGACAGTGGTGATCGTATTTGAGTACACACTATAGCAACCCCAATGAATATTATCCAGCGTGAACAGGGATAAAGTGGCACGTACCGTCCCGCATGCCCGACAGTGATGCGCCCTCATGGGCTTCAAGAACCCTTCTCTGTGACAATACCTGTACTCCGGCAGCATGATAGGCGTCGATGGTGGCTTTCGTGTGTATCTCGCTGGTATTTGCTCGCCATGTGTTTCAGGAAGTGGCTGAGGCTGAGAAGGCGCTTGGGGGTGAGAAGATGACATATGTTCCAGGTCAGGACGCGCGGCAGGTCCCTGGTCGGCTGTCGCCTTAACCCGGGCAGCAGCAACGGGTGCTAGGGTGTCGGTTATGCCAACGTTCTCGTCTTCTGCTGGAGCATGTCCTGCTAACATGTCAGACTGATAGATATAATCCATGGACTGAGCTGCACTCACCGTTCTGCGAAGTCTTGTGCCGAGAGTTCGCACTCCCGTTAGCATGCCCGTTCGCCTTCACTTCTGCTACACGGTGCGAGTGACTACGTTTGTGCTCCTCCTTAGGCTCGGATTGCTCAGGCTGCGGATGCGAAGCTGCATATTCTGCTGCAGCGAGTTCTGCCTCGCTCTCAGAGCCCCACCAGGTCGGGAGAGCATTCTGGATGACCGGTGCTGGTGATTTTCGCACGTGCTGAGAGATTGAAACAGTCAATGGGGGTTATACGTAAGCCATACAGGGAGGACGTACGTCTTTGGCATAGCCTGGGGCCGTCAATACAACCTACCAGACAAATTAGCACGGAGCACAAAGGAAGCGGTTACGATGAACTATAGTGGTCAATTCGAGTGAAGCCTGAAGCTAGGGGAGTGATCCTCACTACTCGCACGAGGCGGCAGTAGTGGCGGCGCTCGCAAGAGAGTGGAGTTGACAGCCTTGGAGGGCAAACTAGAGCAAGTCGAATGTCTGGACCACTTCCACTTCCATCTATCTAGCACTTCCTCACGCATTTCTCCCCGGAGTGACTCCCCCTGTGTCCACCCACTTGCAGTGGCACTCGGAGCTCACTTTCACCTGGCGCTCCCACAAAGCTGGTCTGTACCGATCGACACGCACCTTTTCAAACGCCCAGACCATCATCAGACCAAAGATGCAGAATACCACCAGGAATCCAACTGCGAAAATGCACCGTACTTCAGTCAGCAACCTCCACACCGTGCCAGAGCGATACTACTCACTACCCATACCCCGCCCACCCAACGCGCCGGCTTCACGCTTGATCATTGGCACGCAAAGCCGCCCAATGTATACGTAGAATGAATATCCCATGATTCCGATGGTTATGAAGACAGTGAGCTTGCGGACGATCCAAGGCTGGGGCTTCGCCCTCCGTGCGGCACTCTTCTCGCGGGCCTCTTCGACGGCACCACAGCACATGCCTTCCGGGTGCGGTTGTTTTGCAGTTCCATTGGAGGCCATTGCGACCTGAGCACAGAGAGTGACTGAGTCGCTGAGGAAGACAAAGATCAAGAGAGCAGGAGCGGCACTCCAATCGGGAAGGGATACGTGAGCTGTGGCGGAGCGCAGGGAAGCTGAGCAAGACAGATGAGATCATTTCCTCCAGCAATAGGCGCCGTGATCGAATTGGTGGAGCACCAAATCTTGAACAAATCTCGATCTAAATAGTTGGACGGCAGTGCACAGCGACAGTGAAGAACAGACGACCATCTTACATTGCACCCAGCGCACACATTGCCGTGGACAAACTGTAACGACAAAGGGTATCCAAACTTCACCGCAATGGCCCGACGTCTGCCCTCATCCCACCGCTACATCCGCTTCGCCGTCTTCCCGCCCTGCGCCGACGCCCTCACGCTCCGGAAGACGATTCAAGACGCGCTCGGACAGTCCTTCGGACTCGTCTATTCTCACACCTACGTCGACGTGCCCTGGCTGGCTGAAGACGGCACTGCTCTTGTTGTACGCATGGGCGAGATGTACGTGTTCGCCTTGACATCGATACACGTAACTTACTGACTGCTGGGTCCTCGTTACTCTCAGGGATGCGCCGAAACTACTGGCTGCGGTGACTGCCTCGAATTCGACACCGAGACTATCGCTCGTGAAGGAGTCCTCCTTCCTGCCGGCTTTGCTGTGCGCAGAGGCGTTAGCATGACTGTCTGCTTGCCGCACGTCAGTCTGGCAAAAAAACCCCTGCCCGGGGACATACCCTTCTCATGGTGCTGTCATTACGAGACTCCTGGTCGGCCTCAGCCTCTGAGGTGCTGGCTGGCATATCCCCAGCGAGTTCAGCGGTAAGCCACTATCACAGCTCAATCCGATTCATGTCCGCCCACTCATTGCAAGCCTACGATTAGCCTCGGCGACCGGGCCAGCCCAGGTCAGCCCCTACGACCGGCGGGTCAGCCTGCACGAAACTGGACTTCAGTTCTCACAGCATCCACGGCGGTCTTGTCAGCCACACACTGCAGATGTAGAGCAGAATGGTTGGATCTGGGGTCGTCATCCTCTGCCAGCTTCTCACGAGTTTCTCTTGTCTTACATCGGAATCGGGGCTGGGGCTGGGACGCTGTAGAAAGTCCAACAAGTCGATAACAAGTGATATAGCACAGGTTGCAATACAACAGCCTTCTTCTCTCCTCCTACACGTAGAATACTTACTCTACAAGCTCGTCGGTCTTCTCCAATCGTTTCCCACACACGGACGCAGCGGTAGCTACTAAGCGCCTCCGGCTAGTCTGTTTCGCGCGTACTCAACAAAGTCGTCGATCGTCGACGGCCACGCGGCTGACCACGGGATGCGTGAGCGTTGAGAAAGAGGAGGCTGACAACCTGTCAGCGAGAGCGGCGCACGCACCTTCCGCGTCATACTTCTCGAATTTCGAGTCGATCGTCCGCACAAACTCGGAGAACTGTCGCACACAGATCGGTCAGCCACCAGCCCAACACAATCCACCTTGTCAGCCGCCCCTCCACCCAGCTCCCACCACCTTCTATGCAACCTTGCAAAACTCCCCGTCAAAGCATTCAAAGAGAGAGCAACTCACCATCTGCCACACGTCCTTGCTGACGCCCTTCGCGCCGCTGCCCTCCAAGTACTCGAACCACCACTGCGTGTACGCATCCTTCCAGCCCTCGCCCGGTGCCGCGCTCGCCATCACCTCGTCTCCATCTGAGTCCTGTCCGCCCGCGGCCACATGCGCGAGCGCGCCGCCCGCAAGCCCGTGCGGGATAAGAAGCGCCCAGAAGCCCTGCGCCATGTCCAGACCTGAATGTCGCGCTGTGAGCGTGCGGAACGGATAGCAATGGGAGGGGAGGAATGGGGCACGTACCGAGCGAACGCTGCCCTGGCGGACGCGAGAACTCGAAAGTGTAGTTGTATACCTTCCGGAAGTAGTCCGTGTCCCGCGCCATGTTGTTACGGAGCGTCTCAAGCGTGGTCTTCATCGCCGGAATCGTGTCAACCCTAGAGCATGTAAGTGATATCAGCACATTGTTGACCAAAATCCATGAGACGAAGCGCGTATATGAGGGACGCACCCGAGTGCCTTCCAACCCTCTGTCCACCCCTTGCGCGTCCATTGGCCCATCGCAGGCGACTTCAGCTCGTATGCAACCGCGAGCAGCACGACATCCTCTGGATCCACGTCGAGGTCCTCGCATAGCTTGATGGTACCGTCGATAGTGATATCATCCCCATCCGGTTCTGTTCATTGCACAGGTGAATCACAGTATGCACACGAGACGGAAAGACGCACCCTTGTACTTGTCGAACAATGCGCCAAGCTTGCTCGTCGAGGCCGTGGCGCGCGCGCCCGCGGAGGGATCGTTGTAGTACGCGTCTAGCGCCTGA
Source organism: Trametes pubescens (assembly GCA_001895945.1). Taxonomy (NCBI): domain Eukaryota; kingdom Fungi; phylum Basidiomycota; class Agaricomycetes; order Polyporales; family Polyporaceae; genus Trametes; species Trametes pubescens. The sequence goes on from MNAD01000676.1 coordinate 37,648, forward strand.
TCGAGCCGCTTGTACTTCGTGAGGAACCGCCGCGCATCTTTCGCTCTAGCGGACATTGCGGCGTGCTGAGTGTCGTGCACCAATGACCGGGGCAGGGGACTCACGATGCGCCGGTCACGGAGGAGAACTGCGCGATCTTGTCGTCCATCTCCCTTTCGACTCTCGACTTGACGGTCTTGGACTACGCGGGCGAGGTTTGGCCACGGCGAGATGCGTCAGGGAGCGCGATGTGGTTCACGGTCGAGTTTAAGGCTCCAACCGATTAGATTATGATTACTCGAAATGTGTATGTAATCAGTAGTCAATCAGTAATCGGTTATAATCAGATTATATACAGTAAGTAACCGATTAAGAGTGGTGCGATACAAAATCAAGCAGGGCGCGCAGCCATAGTAGTAGGTGGCGCCGGACGAGAGGGAGGGTCGATGTCGAGAAAACCACAGCATATCCAGTACTTGACGCACATTTCTTCTGTGATGGTCGAAGCCTTCAGGGATGCACGGATATCTGTGCAGAGATGGTGAGATTTTGAGAACAGTCTCTCTACAGAGACACTCGTTGCGGGAATTGCCAGGAAGTCGCGAGCCATGCAAGAAATGACCGGGAATCATTCTCATGTGCCTGAGTATAGCGCAATCAGTTATGAATCCATCTCAAGTACAGGGAAATTTACCTTCCACCATGCCAGTGGATCCCGGAGTAACCCTGGCCCACCCTCTCCAGACAAGTAGCGGTTGAGTTCTGACTTCGCCATTGCCATGTTGGGATCATTTGAAGTGGTTACACCAGTGGCGCCGGGGCCCGAGTCATCGCCGTCGCCATCGCCATCAGTGATTGCCTCCTCCAGGAAGCCGCCATCTCCACTCATGCTTGGCTTGGGAGCGGGGACTGGCGTGACTGCCTCAGGAGGTGAGGACGCGGCGTATTCCTCGTACACATGCTTGAAGATCACCTCAGCCTGGATGGTGAGCGGCTCGCCGAGCTTGTTGAACCACTTCACGCGGAGTGTAGGATGAAGAACTGATATAGTAGATCAGTAAGTGATCATCCAACCTGACGCCACAGTGCACATTACCTGTGGCGACTATCGTGTAGTGAGAACTCTTCGCATGTGAATAGTATTCATGCAACTTGAGAAGACCTGCTGCAACAGCGTTACGGAGTGTCGGGTCGAGTGCCTCATTGTCGACGTGAGCCTGCAACACTTTGCGCATTTGCTCGTATACTGGCAAGACAAATGATAGAACGGCAGCGGCGGCGGTCGCGAATGGCCTCAGCAGCGCAGAGCAAGTCCGCGAGGGCTGGCGAGTCTTATATCATGATCGCGAGTCTCAAATTTTGAACCAAGATGGACAGATGGGCAGTGGACGCACTGTGGACGCGCGTGCACGGTTACCTTTTCGGGGAACAGCCAAATCGGGCCTGGCGCCCACATCCCATTAATTACTGACTATTAATCGATTAATGGCCATACCCCGGCAGGAGTAGAGTAATCGTAACCAGTATACGATTATAATCGATTATAATCAGTAATTATACTAATGGGTTGGAGCCTTAGTCGAGTTCGTGGTGGCGGGCGAGATGCAAGTCCGAGCGGGGCGGGATGGACGGCGAGATAACATCGGACGCGGGGGGATGCCGGATCGGGAGCAGAAGCCGTGCATTCATCGAGCACGCGTGTAAGGAAGGTTGGGCGGAGAAGCATGCGGTAACGCGATAGATGAACAAAACACGCACAAGAGAGGGCGAGTATGTAGTATGTACTGACCATGAAATCGGGATGGGCGCTGGAGTCTGCGGCAGCGCTGTTGGTGTCGTGAGGGTGAGTGGCCCTTTCTGCTCCCTTAGAGCTGCGAACGACAACGAGTACGGTGAGGACGAGAACGCAGACGAGAAGTGTAGAGTTGCTGGACTGGAGAGTGGAGGAAAGCGCGTCCGTCTTGAATTGCAGGACCATCGGTATGGGCACCGGGAGGGTCTGGCATTTGCCGAGGCGTCATCGCGATCGACAACAGGCAGCAGCAGGGCGCTTCAAGGCTTCGCCACAAACCATGTCTTGCGCTCTACTCGTAATGGTATTCACTGTCACTAGCGCGTTCTGATCACCTCTGGAAGTTGCTATAGCGGGCTTATAGATATCGTAGATACTACGTACGTCTTTAGTTTTTCTTTCCTTCTTCCCCCTTCTTCGGATTATTGCTTACTTCGAACACTCAGGCTGACCTATTGCATACACCTCACAGGCGCGGAGACAGTCATGACCCTCTCCGTCCGCCCTTACTCTGTCTCTGCGGATATACCACCGGAAATTGTACGTATGGAGTTCAGCTAGTCATGTGGTATAGACCCGATCACGATCGAGGATGCTGTCATGCCTCTCTGTCATTTGCCATCCCCTCGTCTCCGCCGGGGTGCTGAATCCTAGGGGTCAGCCGCTGTGGCTACAGCGCCTTCGGTATCGAGCGTACGCACGGAAGCCACACCAGCTTGCTTGCCCCTGCCAACCAGTCTCTCTTCCTGTCTCCATTATATCTTACAAAGCAAAGAAAAACAGAGACGGACTCGAAGCCAACGCCACACGAATCCGAACTCGAGCACCTAGGCGGACAGTCTCAAGGAGCTTATGCAGGATACAGTGGACACTCGCTGCAAACAAGGCATGTTCTTCATTGCTCAAGCTCGTTCTTATACTTGATACAGCTCAGACAGTCAGACAACTTCACCCTCGAAACTGACGCTGACTTGGAATGCCTCAACACTACTTACGCGGGTGCCTTGTTTTGGCTGCATGACCCTGCTTGACCCCTCTACCGTCGAAATGAAAATTCAGCAATCGCGCGAAGCCAGTGTTGACTATTCCATGCCGGCGAAGAACGTACACACCAAGCTGGGTTGTCTCAAGCGACATGTCTTGCTACATGTACGTCCGCCTTTTGACGTCCGTCCCCACTCCATTCGGCCGTTCTCATCGTTTGTACTGGCTCACAGTCAGAGGCTAGCGCGCGCATGTGGATCGGAAGTTTCATGTGTCGAGCCACGACTATAACCCCAAACCCACAACACCTTCTACTCGGATATGGATAAAGAATCCAAGCAATCACTGCGACTATGACCGCCTCACTAGCTCTTGCCACTATGAATTAGCGCATGGACAGCATCATGTTCCACATCCTGGAAGACGCTCCTAGTGAGTGTTGAATCACGAAGAGTGCAATATATCACATCAACCGCATAATATTCCAGTAAACGATGAGCAGGCCGTGGATATGTTTGCTGGTACAATGATACTTTGGGTGCGCGATTTATTTTTGTTCCCCCTCGTGATGGAATGTTAGCTTCTTCATAGGCAGCACATCCTGTCGAAGACTTAACGGTCGATAACTGGTTCGATCACACTTCAAGAACTGCTACTGAAAATGCTGGAACATTTATAGTGAGTCACACTTTCCCAATTATTCCGAGCGACCATCGTCTCGTGGGGGCGCCTCGACGCGCACGATATCATCGTTCACGCTCCTGTCAAAAGGACAGGTGTTTATATCCCCCTCTCCTTGAGCACTGCAGCTGTGCGCCAATGCAATGTGTTTGATAGGGTATGCGGAGGCGTACTTGCAAACTAGCAAGGCTCCCGCTGCGCCCCAAATATTGACGGCTGTTAGGCTACGCCCGGCATTCATTCTACCAGCCGTCGATCGATCACTGGATCTAGACTTGCATATCTAGTGGGTCCACATTGCGCCTTGCCGTCTAGTTGCCTTCTCGTCAACTCAACCTCTTCGCTGTAGGCGTAGGACGCGGCCTCGGAGTTTACGGACCTAAGGCGGGTGGTGCACGACGGTGGCGGCGGCGCTCGGCTGGCGAAGGTTCGGCCTGTTTGACGGTGCTGGTAGCCTCGTCGCATGATCGGCCTGTCGGCCTCCTTATACGATCGGTCTGTTCGGTGGCGCACATTCTGAACAGGCCTAGGTGTGTTCGTTTGCGAGTTGTGGCCCGGTGACGTATTGACCGATGCAGAAAGGCCGGGCTCAGGTGTCTGCTGTCCTCCGCGGACCAGCCACCTGTCAGATTGTCGGCCGGCTCATGGCGTTGGGATCGAGACGACTGTTACAGTTCGATGTGGCTGGCGCGACGTACACTGTTCGCGTCAGGTCCTTCCAACTGGACTTCCTGTGGACGCGCTGCCTATAGGCGTCGTCGCGCTGGCGTCGTTGTTCGCTCCTTTCGGTTCTAGCTGGTTCTTCCCGGTTACGATCACAACGGCTAGTTAACCAACGTTCAACGTGCCACACTAACTCATATATACTGGCACTCGCAGCAGTGCGCCGTAATCGTCTGGGTCAGCCTCGTTCAAACCTGGCTATAAATTCTCTCTCACCAGCTCGGTCTATCGCACTCCAGATCCTTTCCAGCCCGCTGTACCTGACGTCTATCTCGAGCCTCTTCGCACGGAGACTATAGTGTGAGGGCAACTCCCGTGCCCCAGGGGCAAAACCATCTCCAGCAGTGGTCGCCACCGCCTCTTCGGTTCCGACCTCCGTAACGATCGAGAGCGCCGCCGAAGTGCGAAGACGGCGGCGGACACCACGCATGAACGAGGCTCGCGAGAAGCCTCCCTCGAACGGTATGTATAGCCCACCTTTGTGTTCTTCTTAGCAAGATCCGCACTGACGTCCATGCCGCACGCAGACTGCGCACCGCCGGCCTATGGCGTAATGGCGCGCCCTCTTCCAGAACTGCTAGGACGACTTCCGGCCCAAGCCTTCCAATGCCGCCCATTTCAACGGCTGCCACGGCATCCGCTGCCGCGCCGCTTCCGAAAATCGACTGTCGCTCAAGCATGTCACTGACGCAAACACGAATAGGGCGTCCGCACTGAAGAAACGGGGAGTCATTCTATCCGGAATCTCTGGGTCCAGCTGTGAAACCTCTGCTCTACCGGCCCTTCTCGGTCGACGTTTTGGCGTGGTTCTTCTATGTAACTGTTCTGTTCGTCACGTCCATCGAACGCCACATCGACTTTACGCCGACTCCCTTCACCTCCGAATCGCTTTGACACATCACACAACCGACTTTGGACACCTTCCCCAACCATCCCCACCCTCGCCGGTGGTCACACACCCTCCTCAGGCTTCAGGCCTGCCGCACGAGCCATAATAAACTGGAGTCGGCCGGAAGCCTTACGGATTCAAAGCGCATCTTTCCGCGTCGCTCTCGCCAGGCTGGTCGGACAGCACACTCAATATTTGGGGAAACACCAAGCAACGCTCAAACTGTCTAGTTCTAGGCGGTGTGCTCGTGCAAACAATGCCCGTCGTGCTATCTGCACAACACTCGGATACGCAGCTACACCGACCACGACATCTATCAGGGCCACCACCACTGCTATAGCGACCAGCACCTTCGCACCATCTCCCCACCCAAATCGGACACAGCCCGCCAGGCGTGGGTCAGGGTGCGTGATCAATGTTATTGCGAGCACGGTGGGCTCGCGCGAAAGAGTCCGCGCGACCGACGGCGCCTGTTACCCGCCGCATTTGACACTTTCGGGCAGGGATTTATAAGGGATGATGCCATTTGGAATCCAGGAATACCAAAGTAATCCGGTGTCCAAATGATACACATAGATACCCTGCGCGATGCTGTCAGCCGTTAACGCGGCTGGGCAACAGGCGCCCCCGGCCCCGTCGTCCAACGGAGGGCACGCGTGAGGCGTCTTTACGGGACTCAAGAACATATAGGCTCAACGACATGACTCCCTGAATATCAAGACGATACCTACATAGTTCGCACTGCGTGCTCGGCTGCCGCCGAGCTTGGCGCGCAGCGCGAACTATGTCAATGAAGCGAAAACCTAAAGACGTGCTTACTCTTAACGATATAATTGGAAGCATAAAGCATTGGAGATGCTCAAGACGTGGCGTGTACCCGCATCCTTGTACAAAACAAGAGGGCCGTGCACACACCTGTCGGCCACGTCTCGTTTGGGATGTGCGTCGTCCGGCGGCTTATTGGCGCCAGCAAATAAAACCATTCAAGTACGAGTATCATTTGAAACCTGGGTTGCTTTCGATTAAATTAACCGGGTTTCGAAATGGTACTGCCGCTACACAAAACCCCTCGGGCCTGTAGCTTGCGCATTCGGGGGAGGGCGCGTTCTTGCTTCTGGAAGGCCGGCGTGCCCGGCGGCGAGTACTTCGCTATTACGAGCGGCGCGAATCCCTCGCGGCTTCATTTACCTCCGTTGACCTCTCGGGAGGTCGATGTCCGCCTCGTGGGCTCGTGAATTCGGACGCGATGACGTCGTGCTGGGGAAGCTGAGGTAGGCAGTCGTCCTTCCCAGGAGAGAAGAGTCACTTCTTGTCGCCCGGTCCGAGGTGTCAGAACGCCTTCCGTTTCCGTGTAAGGGTGGCCATCGATCGCAGGCTCGCGGGGGGATTTGCGTACACGCGCGGCACGCGTGATTGTGGCAGAAGATTGGGCGCACTCCGGAGGTGCATACGCGCGATCAACCGGTCGACCATCCGTTCATATGTCGGGGCATCACGTATATTTTCTTCTGATATCTTCTAGTTCTACATCTCAGCAGCTTCGTGATGCGGACGCGCAGGCAACAGGCACCCCGACGCACGGAGACACCCGACATGGCGCGGTTCTCGTTCACTCATGCTGCCGGCCAAACTCCCAGGCCACCTTCCCCAAACTTCGGCCGGGCTCTATTCGCACAGTCATAAAATATGCGCCTGTCGAGCAAGCTCGAGCGGCGCGCCGGAACCGCTCCAAGCCCTGTGTGCCTCGTGAACCCTATCCGGTTCGCGTACAAGTGCCACACTACTCGGCGGGCCACGCCTCGCACACGCACCCACGTACTCCGGGCACCGACGTGCTCTTGGTAGCCGCACTCCCTCTGACAGCTGGGGCGGCACGCTGTAATTAGTCCGAACCTTCTCCCGGCCAACACCCGCGCGCACGGTCTCCGAACCGCCAGCCCCAATTCAAATCAATGTAGAGAGCGTCCGCCGCTTCGCGATAAATCCGCGCCGCCGTGCTGACAACGCCATGTACGTCAATTTACCACCCCCGCGAGATCGCGACGCATGCACGCGCGGCATTGCCCATGGTTCGCGCGATCGAGTTACCCAGCGCGGCGTGTCCAGGTTTCCCCGCGCGCCTGCCACTGCCCAGTAGGAGCGCGCGATCGGGCCGTCCAGGGCTGGTTGCGCGACCGGACCTTTCTCGTCGACTCATCGCACTCCGCGGCCGTGTCATCGCGATTTCGCACTTTCCACTCGCTGCATGGCGGTGGTACTGAGCGAGCAGGCGCGCGCGCAAAGGCTCCATCCGCTCGGGTCGTGGCGGCCCCCGCACTAGTGCTGCTGCTCCTTGCGGAGAAGATCAGAACACGCTGCGCAGGGGACGATAGGAACTGGGCCGAGCGCGAGAGCCGACGGCCGTGCTACCTCCCGGACCCGTCGAGGGGCGGACTTTGAACTGTGGGTGGTCTGGAAGGGGGGAAAGATGGGCGACGGCGTATAGACGGTGGTTGCGTTGAGACCACTGCGGCGGGTAGTGCGGTGAAGTATTACGGAGGACAGCGCGTGGTGGACGCGGGACGGGCTAGGGCAAGGTACGAACCAGCGGGATCGCCGCCGGGCGACCCGACCGTGGCGGCATGCTATTTCGAGGAGATCGTCCTGCGGCTGGCCACAGAGAAGGTGGACGACGTCGCATCGATACGTCCGACGTCCCGACTTCAATGCCGGATAACTTGGACGCGGTGTTCGTGACAGGCAACTGGAAGTCGACGCTGGCAAGTGCTTAGTTGACGCATGATCTGTGCAATCTACCCCGAGATGTGTTTGCAACAGATCTTCGCTCATGTATCAGGAGAAACCTCTTCAGGTGAGCGGTGACGGACAGATTGTTCAGGATGGGTTTCGTGCTAACTATACTGACCCAAGCACTTCTTTTGTCAGAGCTAGTCACGGCAGGACCTTCGCAACGTGTTCTACCTCCACGGAGCCGCTCGTTCCTGTACTCTCTAGCAGGCCCGGTATTCCCAAGCACTCCACGTTTGTCCGAAGCGATGCGAACATAACGCGGCTGCCAAGTAGGGCACCGGCACGAACATACAATAATCCCACCACACCACGATCCCGATTCCCGCATACCCTACAACATGAGGCATAGACCCGCTCAGTCCTCTGAAGCCCATCCGTTCCGCCCACGGCGCCTGCCGGCCCTGACGCTAGCCATACTCGGAGTCGCTCTGTCGTCCACACCCCCTCGGGACCTATCCCGGAATACGAATTAGCCTAGCACAGTGCGTGTGCGCACCGGCCACAGACGCCGGCTCCCACTTCAAAGTTCGAGGATTCAATAAACGCGCTCCACCCGTCCGCGGGACCCAACCTGCAGCAATGACGACGTCGTCATGCACGCACTCACCCGAGAGCCGACGTGCTACAGAAGCCGTTCGGGTTCCCGTCGATCGCGATCGCTCTGAGCCGCGCAATTCAGCAGTTCAGCAGGGGGTGGCCACGCGCACGGGCAGCTGAGCGCGCTTCCCCGCGAAGGCTCGCACGCGCGCTGAGCGCTCCCTCCGCGTCGACGCCGAGCTGAATGGCTGAATGGCTGGGGGGCGTCTGCCGTGGATGCATATGTGGCCTCGGTCGATGGGGGCGATCTGCGCGCCGTTAGGCCTTAGCCTTCAGCCTTTCGCGCACGGGCCTTGGGTCGGGCAAGCCGTATCGGCTGTGCCAGTGTCGGAGTGGCCACGGCGAGTGGCTGGGACGCCATGACAAGGGTATGGCGGGTTCGGGTTACATGACGTCCCTTGACTAAAATGTATATGTCGCGCCGATGATCAATGTTCCGGGGAGGACGCAAGTGGCAGCGTCGGGCAGCGCGGTGACCACATCTGCTGTATTTGGGTCGCCAGCTTGGCAGCTGTACGTATGCGAGCCGGAGTACCGCGCAGATCGTCCGGAATGGTGTGTGCTTGCGCGCACGCTGTGTAGCATAAGCGGTGCTTCCCAAACCATCCGCTCTTCCTGGCAGACATACGTCCGACGCCGGAAGCGTGTCGCTGTCTTCTGTGTTCGTTCGTGCGCGTGATAAATTCGAGTCGACAACCAGCATCTCGACGTCCGCACATAGTTATAGCTTATTCCGGGCGGGCAGTCGCATATTAGATCTCAGACCGAGCCAACTTCATAGCCATTCACAGCAGGTATATTCACGCACAGGTATAGCTCGCGAAAGCAGCACTTCGGGGACGGCATACGTACGTACATTGATTGACAAGAGCATATGCTACAGCGCATCTAGTAGAACTCAGCAACAGTCTGACATATCCGGCCACTCCACCCCTGCAAGTTTCAGGGCCCGCGCGTTCCCTGTCATTCTTCTCCAAGAAGCCCGCCCTGAATCCGGCGCGCGCAAGCTCGTGAACTCATGATCGTCGTGATGTCCAAACGGGTACGAGGAAGCCCGGCGCCTCGCTGCGAGCGCCGGGCTTCGCTGTGGCTTATGGGTGCGCGCTGTCCGAGGCGAGCGATGGGAGTGGTCGAGTGGCGGGGAGGGGAGGGGGATATAGCGGGGAGAACAAGGAGTTGGGAGAGGGGAAGAGAGCGTCAACACACGCCGCCGACGCACGGGATGGCGAGTCGTCAGGAGACAGGTTTTGCTGTATGGACAACACAACACCAAGCCCGAGTCCGCGCATGCTTCCGCACCACGTTGCGTGTATGCGGGAGGTCCGCCGCCGGCTGTACAGTTTCTTATTCTTCTTCCATAAGCGATCCGAGAGCGTTAGCTCGTGCGGCTTATTTGACGATCACCCGGCGGGTGTGCTTGCCTGCGCGTCGCCGTGCGTTGTGCGGCGTCGGATGCCGCCACGCCTCGTCGTCGTCCTCGACCACCATCGCCTCGCCCGCACCGCCTCCGACGCCCCTACGCTCAGGCTCCGGCGGGCGGCCGGAGACCGAAGGGGGAGTGTGGATGGGGTATCCCGGGTGCGCCGGAGCCCCAGGTCCGCCCAGAGTCGGAGGACCTTGCGAGGGCGGTGGAGGGAAGACTGGGGCGGGCGGCAGGTGCGTGCGCGGAGACGTCGAGTGGGTCGGCGAGGGCCCTGAGGGCGGAGGCGGGAGCGACGGTGACGGCCCTGAAGGTTGGCGGTCGTGCCGGTGCGCGTGCGGGTGAGGATGCGGGTGGGGATGCGGGTGCGCATGTGGGTGCCGATGTGCATGTGGTGCGCCCGGAGGGGACATCGTGCCCGCGGCGGGGGCAGGGCGTGCGGCGGGGGTGTCAATTTCGATGCGCACGCGCACGATCTCCTTGCCGGCCTGTGCGAAGAACTTGCGCTCCTCGTGCTGGAAGTAGCCGCTGGTCGGGCCGGGGCGCATAGGCGGGGGCGCGGGCGGGAAGAGCGCCATGAGCTCGTGCCCGGTCGGGGGCGCGGGGAACTTGCCGCGGGCGGCGAAGGCGCGCTCGGGGTCAAGCGGAGGGTCTACATCTGCAGGAGCGGTCAGCATTGAGCGAGAGTGGAACTCGGAATATCACGTGAAAGTGAACTGACCTCGTAGAGAGGATGGTGAGAGCGGGCGGCGCGGGCGCGCGGAGGTGGGAATGGGCGAGAAGGGGGCTGTTGATGGAGGCAGGAACGTCTTGCTGTCGCGGTGGCTGTGGTGGGCGCTGAGCGGGGGCGGACTGCGGTCGCTGGTGGTGGAGGAGCTGGTGGTCGGGGAGTCGGAGCGCGCCATGGCGGAGACCGGATGGAGACGGTAGGCGGTGGTTGTGACGGACATGGTTGAGGGCGTCAGGGGAGAGGGTGTGATCAGGGCGGGGAGTGGGAACGGCCGGCGAAACACGCGGGCGGCGGATGGAGGAGTGGGAAGGGAGAGGAGGGGGCGTCGGAGGGGGTTATATAGCGGACGGAGGGATGGAAGGCGACCCGAAAAGGCTGGGAGGAGGAAATAGCAGAGGAGACGCGGGGTTGTTATGGACGGGGCGGTGCGCGCAACAAACTCTGGGCAGGAGGGAGTGACAGAATTCTGGCGGTGACGGTTCGCGTCGAGTCGTCCCAGCAGCCCAGGGCCCGGCATCTATCATCTGCTGGGAGATCTCGTTCGGGTTGTGTGAATTCCTGGCGCCAACGGCAACGTAACCGTGTCCGCATGCCCGCCCCGCACCTGCCATATCGGGGACCATTCACTCGCCCTGCTTCTTCCGTCGCGCGTCGCCCCTTGCCGTAGCCGAGTCGAAGGCGAAGCGGCGGATTCGAAGGGAAGCGTCCACGACGACTGCCCGCGCCCGCCTCGCCGCCTTTCCGGTCCGCACTGGAGATGCCAGATAACGTTATGTACGTGTCCGTATCTTCGCTCCATCATCGCCATCCCTCCTCCTTCTGTCCCCGCCCAAGCCCCGTATGCCCCAGACGCCCATATCCAGCAGCCCGTCCCCCTCCTCCAGCTCCGACCGCTCTCCGGTCCAGTGCCAGCTGCCAGCCGTCCTGGCCCTGCCTCTTCTTCGAACCGCCCCCGCGGCTCCGCGTCATGCCCATTAGTCCGCCTTCTCCGTCTGCGCTGCACACCCACTGCACGTCACGTCCGCTAACCCATCTCGCCTCTCGCCGGATCGAACGGTTGCACGCCTCCGGAGGCCCAGCTCGACTCCCACGCGTGCCCTCCCAGAGCGATGATACAGTATTCATTTCGCTCGACGCGCACACGGAGCGCGCGCACTGCAGCTGCCACCCTGCTTCGACGCCTGGCGACGCGTCGCGAGTCACGGCGCGGTGCGCGTGAGCCCACAAACAGCCCGATGCGGTATACTCGCGACATTACGTCCTTCCTGCCCGGTCACACTGGCTCGCTGTTCTCCCACCCCGCCCTCTCGAGCGCATCACCAGCCCCGAAGCTTCTTCATTTCCACAGGCTGCCGCAGCCATCTGTCTCGCCCGCACCAACGGAACAAGCACACGCGCAGCTCCCGACACGCTGTGACACGCTCGCCTCGCCGCCCGCCCTTCACCTGTGCACCCCTCGGACTCCCATCTCCGGCTCATGTGTCTCGTCGTCCCTAGGCTCGTTACATCACCGCGACGCGTAGCCGCTGTCAGCCCCGCGGGATTTGCCAGTGCCTCTGCTCCCAATGGACCGCCGCTTCGCGCCCTTCGCGCGTTCGCGACAGCGCGTGAGCTTCTGTCCATGCTTGCCCGTGTTTCTGCTCCTCTTGCCGGCCGCCTCGAGGCTCGTCACCCACGGCCCGCCCTGCTCGCCTACCGGAATATGTGAGGCTAGCAACTAGTTCCTCCCTGATCGCGCGAATTCGGATTGACTCACGCTAGTACGTATGATGTTCCTCAACCACAGCTCCGATCACCATATAGAGACTTTGTCTCCGTGCGCACAACTCCGGTCGCGCGCCCATGCGCTCATTGGCGCACTAGTTTGGCGCTGGCGTGTCTTCCACACGTCCGGAACTCACATCCGCACTTGAGCTTGGGATGCAGCCACCTCCTCTTGGACGTTGGACGCCTCCAATTTTTTACCTCCACGCGCTGATCAGCAAACGCGCGTGGCCATGCTCCGGGGCAAAACATTGCAGAGTCGAGAAGCAGACAGCACGCGGACGGCCTTCGTCCGCACCGATCCCGGAGCCCGATGCAGCAAGGGTCCTGCTCCGCTCATCAAGGCCACAGGAAAGAACTCCGAGTCCGGCTGCACGACGCCGTCGCAGGCCCCTCGACGCCCGCGCACGCAAACGTTGATGGGACTACATATATATTGACGACAAATACGCGCACCCAGGATGCGGTACGAGACAATGCACGCGCGCTGTGTCCATCTGTGATCTGTCTGTGCGCGCCCGTACGGCTCTGTCTGACAGTTCCTCTCAAGCTCACGCGCAGAGCCGCTTCACGCGCAGAGCCGCTCAGGTCGGCCAGGACTCGGCGTCGTCCGGCGCCTTGCCTCTTCCGGCCAAACACTCGGACTCGTGCGCATCGCATCCCCGTTCTCGCATGGCCGCGCTGTGTCACGACACTGGTTACAGAGCGCCGCAGGGTCGAGCACGACCAACTTCCTCCCTTGATTTCCAGGGCCGCGCGGGCGAAATTTGGCGACCATCCATCCCGTCTCCGGATCTGGCAGGCCGCGTTCTCTTCCATGCAGCGCGCTCCGAGTCGGGCAAACAAAGCCACCCAGGTGCGCTCTGCTGACTGTCTCCAGCGGCGCGGGCCACATGCCGCCGCCCGCGCGGGCGAGTGCGCATCCCGGCGCTGGGGCCCGGCGAGCCGTGAGAGCAGGAAAACGAAGGCCCGGGGCAGCGTCGTACGTCGTCGCTCGCGGAGAATTCGCCGCGTGGTGCGTGCGTGTTATAGGCCTAAGGAAGCCAAGGACGTATGTACGTCGTCGGCCGCATCTTCGAGTCCGCACCCGAGCCCGAGCCCGAGTCCGAGTCTCTGTCGCCTTCAGGGCTTCAGGGCTGCGCGGGCGGCGATTCTCACTGAGGTGTGTACTGCTGCGAGCGGAACCGGGCTCGGCTCGCACGCACGCCGTCCGTCCCGATCGATGCGAGGACGCGCTGCCTGGGCGACGGAGTTGCTGGATCGCGCCGTCGAAGCCCTTCCTGGGCTCGATGCGCGCACTGCTTCGGGGCGCGCATGGCGGACGTTCGCGGGACGTCTTTGTGCACGCTGGGCGTCTTGCGTTCTGCTTTCGGAGCTGATCGTATTCGTCCCGGGACGCAAATCGAGGCGCGATACATATATATAAACCCGACGCTGACTGGGTGTGTATAGCCCGCTCGCGCTTCTTCGGGGAAACATCGCCAATTGCGGCGACCGCCGGTGCATGTCGTGCCCTCGAATCGGCTGCATCGGGTCCACTGAACGCCAATCCAGAAGCATCGTCCGTCCGCCATCGGACGTGCTCTGTAGGCGCGCAAGCCCTGGATACTCGGAGTGGACTGTGGAGGACGATCTCGGCTGATGGGAGCTCGTTCGTGTCCAGGACCGAATGCACTCGCAGGATCCTGTTGCACTTGCAACACATCGAGGTCTCCATCGGAGTCATCAGATGCAGGGAGGTGGTGCACGCCCGCGTCTGTCTGCGCACGCACTTATTGTGATGTTCGGTGAGTGCCACTGTCCCGTGCCGCATTTGCTATATCTCAGCCGGTTTCCAGATCCATCGCCTCGCGGCAATATGTCCTGGATCGGCGTAATGCCGCGGCGGGCACCGGGGAGAGGCTCAGCAGGTGTGCCCGCGCGCGGATCAGTTTGAGGTGCGCTGATTGATTTCTCGGTGCCCGCTCCGCTGCAGCGCGGATCGTGCTCCGGCTCGCCGCCTGAGCGCGAGGTCCTGGCGTGCGTGTGCCGCGGTATGCCGTACGTTAACGTTGTCTGTCCAGGTCTGGCAGAGGATCTCACGCGGCGCAGACTTGCGAATGTTCTCGCATGTCGAAGGCCATATGAAGTATCGTCTTGCTGCAAGTTCTCTGGATTCGGACTCCTTTATGCAGATGCGGACGTACGACGGCAGCATGCACAGGCCGATGTGCATGGATGCCGTATACCGCGGGTCGTACATGGTAGTCCACCTTCCATTCGATCGTGGTCCGAACCAGCCGCCCACCTCCTTGTTCTCGTATACGTGCCCCGATATCCGGATTACCGCACGGCTAGGCGTCAACCGCCCCGAGCACCATCCAAGCTTCCGCCATCCAAAGTACGAGCTCCGCTGTATGCCCAGGGGCAGCTCAAGAATGGCTCACCCGGCGGCTCCATCCCTGGCAGGCGGGATCCAGCCGCTCGCCCTGAGTCGAAGCCCCGAAGCCGTCTTCTCCAGATATCCCGCGGCCGATATCCGTCCTCCAGGTACCACACACACAGCCCCCCTCCCCCCACCGCCGTTCTATCCCTGGCCAGGGATATCCTCGATCGCGCTTCGCAGGTTCGGACGGTGACACGGACAGTCGGCGTCTGTCTGCCCGTCGCGCAGACTCACAGGCACCGCCGCACAGCTGCGGGCGGTCCGCGGCCGCAGGCGCCTGCCGTAGTGGCCGCGCGATATCTCAATATCTGCTTCCATCCGGATATCCTGGATCTTGGCGCTTGACGCGCGGCCGGGCGGGAGGCGCGCTGGACCTACAAATACACCGCTCGGGCGCCCCGGCGGTGTGCTGAACATGCGAGACGACTGCGCCCCCTGCCTGCCGCAGTGGCAGCGGCGTTCTTCGTTGCGACCGTGCATTGCTGTTGCTGGAGTGCGAAAGCGACGCGCTCGGGCTGTAGCAAAGCATGCGCGCATCGCGGGATGGAGAGACCAGGCGCCAGGAGGTAGGCGGGACTGCGCACTGTGGCAGCCCGGCGTGCACGTTTGCGTCTAGCGTCTGGGTGCTGACAGCGGCATTGGCAGGTCCTGACAAGCGTGTCGTGTAGATCTGTGAGTCGGGGTTGGTTTTTGTGTGCATTTGTCTCGGCTCACACTAGATTGCACCAGCTCATATAATCAGATGTGGTTGCGTCATTGTCTGTCTACCTTCAAGATGGTGGCTTCGTCCCATATGCAACGGCGGCGGCGACTGCCAGGAAAATCAAGAGTAGTGTCGGGGAGCATGCGAATCTTAAGGTACGTGAGTTACGGTCAGGTGTCCCTGCACCTCGGCTGGTCTCGGCTTGGTTTAGTTTTAGCCTGCCGTGCTGACTTAGTCCTGACCGTTAGGTGTAATGGCAGTGGGGCGACCATCCGAGAATCAGAGGTGTGTACCAACCTTCAGGAATGTAACATCGCAAGGTCAGTCCTCACATCCCTTGTTTGTGATGTTGATGTAATTTACTGCTTCTCATGCAAGTCAGGACGGTTTGAGTTCCATGATCAGTGACCGTCCCTATATTGATAGGTCGAGATCGACGTGTGTCGCCGGTTACAACTCAGGACCACGTCTGACGCCACAAAATGCAATGTAAGTTCGCTTTGTAAACCATATGGCACCTCGCTGATTATATTGTCCTCAAGTCTCGAAGTCTAACAGACTGTTCCTCGCCGTCCCGATCCTTGCTCTGCGAAGAGAGCGCGTTATGGCATGCCGAACGGTACTGCGGACCCATGCCGCACGCCAGGGCACCCTGGCCCAATCTGCGCACAAAACCCTGACAGCCGTCATGCGTCAGCCCGCCTTCGATGTCGCGTAGCGACAAAATGAAGGCACGGCGACGACGCATGCTGCACAGGGCTTCACGGAAGCAGGCCCTCGCAACGCCGCCCTGGATGCCACCCGTCGGACCGGGCCGTCGTCGAGTTGCCGGCGCTGACAGCACGGCGCTCCGCCGGCACGCTCTGCTTGGTACCCGCGTGCGACGAGTCGGATGCGCATGCAGGCCATGGCTCAAGATGGGTATGTTGCACACCATGTCCGCAGTGCATGCACGCCGTTCATTTTCCGATGTGCACAGTCCTCTAGACCAGACCAGAGCGAGAGTCGTGGGCCTGTTACAGCTGCGCGCTCCTGCAGCCATTCGGGGCCTATGCACCAAGTAGCCGTATTGCCGTGCTAAATGCGCCCCAGGCGCGCACATGCGACAGTCGACATTCTTACACCGGCCTGCGCGGGCAGCCTCGAATAGCAGCTGTCTCGAGTCGACTGGTAGCTGTGCGGATTTGCCAAGATGTGTCAAACCCACAGCAACTTCCTCCCACCCCGCAAATATGCATTGCGCCTGTGGTCGACGATATTCCAAGACGCGCGCCCGAAGCATCCAGGGCGTCAGTGCCATTCAGGCTGTCAGGGTCCCGGCGCTACCGCCCACGCTTCGCGGACAAACGGATCTGCCGGCGGAGCGCCCACTCTCTCACTCTGCTGGCCACCTCGTCGGTCAGCTTGAACTTCCTCCACCTGCACCATTCACTCGCTCTTCGTTAATGCTTGCGCGTGCGACATTCTTCATAAAAGCTGCGGCCCACGATGCCCCGCCAGATCCCCAGTCGCTGGCGCCGCGAAACATTTCGAGGCTCCCGCGCGGGCTGGCGACTCGCACGCCCCACATCGACACGAAGGACAACCGTAATGCGTATTGCGGCGCACGATGTCCATGGTCTCCGCGCTGACCGAGAGCTGCGATATGGGCTTCTCCGCCGACCATTATCGTCAATACTTGTGTCAGTACGCTGCCAGGTCTTGCAGGCATTCGCGTGTTCGGAGCCGCCCGGTGGCGAATTGCAGGTGTGTCTTCTATAAGTTCTAACACTCGCCAAAAATATCTTTAGCTTTGCTAAAAACTGTCTAGTAGTTGATCATTCTGTAGAAGAGCATAACGGGAGTACTGTGGTGCATGTCCGCGGCTGCAGTCCACGCAAGCTTCGCGTGTGCATTTGGCTTTCTGTTTGCTGCCGGGCAGGAAGCACCAAAACTGAACACATTGACCATTTCGCCTTCCCAGGAACTGTTCGTGCACGCGGCTGTCACGAGCTGGCACATACGGAAATATGGAGGCCACAGAAGACGACCGTGGAAAAAAGGGAGGATGACTCCAGCGCGTAAAGACGGGTTCGGCCACAAATCGCATGCGAAGAGAGACGCGCGATCGTACCGCTCTCGATCACGACGCCGCCGGTGGGGTCAGTCACATCCCCCTTCCTTCTCATTGCCATGCCAGTACTTACATATTTGGACAGTGCAGCGCGTAGAACGGCAGCGGAAGCCGCCGAAGCTCTCGAGGACGCGTAAGTACGTGTCATATAGCCCTTGCATGGAACACCGCGGCGATCAAGGTATAGAAGCCTCCTCGCCCTCGACGCTGTTCGCTTCCCCGGGGCTGAATGCGGGAATTATTCGCCGCAGAGCACGGAGGTTTATTTGCCGGAGGCTGGGAGGCAGCTGCGCTAGCCCCCGGGAGCTCGATCGGGCAGGGGAATATGCATACGGAGCAGCGAGGGTCGAGGTGCGTGCGACGCGCTCCCACGGTGTGGCCGACTACAGGTCCTGTCTGTCAGTTTGCACTCGCAGATGATGTCATGCGTACGGGATGATCTCCTTTTCGAGTGCGGCTATGCTGATGCAGTTGGAAGGAGCACGTCGAAGAACGCTCAGCGCTCGTGTGCATGCCGGACGTGGACGTCTACGGACGCGACACGGTGCCAGTGTACGTGCAGCGGACACCGAAGATGTCGCCTGTCGAGATGTTAGTGGCATCTGCCACCCGCCGCCGACGTTTGCCATCCTCGGACGGTTCCAGTCAGCCGCGGTGCTACAGGCCGTGACGGACGTCACTGCGGCGTACAGCAGCACCTGGCGCGATCGTGCGCGCGATTCCGATGCGGGGTCGAGGAAGTCTCCGGGCTGCACTCGATCGTGAAACGTAATGGCAACCCGGTATGCTGAGCGCTCAGACTCGGCGTCTTCTTTCTTCTACGTCGGTTATGTTTCCTTCAACCGCCGCTTGCGACTGAGCTCGATCACAAAGCCTGAAGGTGATCGATAATGTATAACGGAGGCAAATCGACCCGGACGATCGAGGCATGGCTACCAGTCATCTCCGCTCGGGCGGCTGGCCAGGACCGTTGTGATTCGACACACGAAAATGTAATGCTGACGTGCGTCGCAGGATCCGGACGGACATGGCTCACTCACAACGTCCATGAAGAAATTTCCGGACGCCACCACCATATCGGAGGCACTGCTTTCGGCCAGTCGACCAATCCCCCACACTCCGATCTTGTTCGCGAGAAGCCCGTATACGAACCTTGAGCGGGACGCCACCGCAGGGCCGGTGCGGTGGCTGAAGATCTCCTGCAGGGTTGCTACATGGGCGATGTGCGCCCAACAACCTCGACAAGGTTAGACCCGGCATGTGCCTAGCCCGCGCCCTGTCGCCGCCCCGTCTTTATCTGCAACGGTACGTCTTGATTGACGACCAAGGGTGCGCCGGACGCTCGAGGCCCGAGGGCCTGCGCGCCCGACGGCGCCCTGCGAATCTCACGCACTAAGACATATACTACCGGGGCGGAGGTAGGCACATGTCGTGCTTCTGCTGTCGACATCACTCGCCCCTGATTCAATTTGCAGCATTGTCACTGTCAGAGATCGCAGCCGTCTACCCGCGCGCGCGATATGTCATGCGCGCCTGTCGTGCCGACTCCGGACGTGGATGAGCTTCGCGGAGGTTGTATCTCTGCCATGCTCCCGCCAAGGGCCGCCGTGATACCGATCTAGGGCACATCGCCGACAGCAGCAGACCCGTGCTGCGGCCCCACCTCTCTTTGGCTTACGCGTATATTGAATGACGGCTTCTGACCTATCCTCTCCCGAACAGGTTTTCCATAGAACAGGTTCGAATATTTCAGCAGCTCCGAGCGAAGTTGTTCATGCCGAACCCAAATAACATCTGGATTCGGTTGCCACCTGTCACCCCGCAGGGTGCGCGCGGGGTGCCATCCCGGTGATCAACAGCGCGCCTTTTGACATCTCCTGTCAAAGTTCAACGTACGTCAGATCCCGGTTCCTGTTCCAATACCGGTCCTTGTATGTCATCCACTCAAGTTCCCCCCAGATCCGGCAGGTACGACGTAGCGACCGTCACATCTCAAGTCTTCTGCTCCACGACATATGCGGTTAGGTCGCCCCGCAGGCGGCTGTGATATGCCGCAACAAACCTTCGCGTTTTCTGCCTCCAAAGTGACGGAAGAAGAAGGCATGATGACATCCGCCGATGTCATGGCTCTCGAGAACGCGCATCCAGCCATGCGGAACGTTCGTCCGATACTGTATATGTATACAATACGCGCTGGGGTGTACCCCAGTACATGCCCAGCTATCTACACCTGCATGGAGCACTGCAGGCCCCCATTCGTGTCACGGACTGCTTGCGGCACAGGCGTCCGTCATAGCGTGCCCGCGCTGCCCGAGACGTGGCGCCGTACGTACACCGTTCCGCCGCCAGCACA
The DNA here is from genome assembly GCA_001895945.1 of Trametes pubescens. Taxonomy (NCBI): domain Eukaryota; kingdom Fungi; phylum Basidiomycota; class Agaricomycetes; order Polyporales; family Polyporaceae; genus Trametes; species Trametes pubescens. The sequence goes on from MNAD01000676.1 coordinate 57,591, forward strand.
GTACTAAGTTCGCACTATGCACCTGCCATCTGCGCTTACCCTCCCCCCGGTGGCGTCGAACACCGACGCCGCGTCGCATCGAGCGGAGTGGAATGCGGAGTGGGACAGAGGTGTGTGGCGACGATGCACCAACCGTCGCGTATTCATATTGATTCGCTAGATGGCAGTCCCAGGCTATGTCATGAACGCCAGATTGTCGGCCGCTGCCAGTCACAGGCAAGAGCCCATGGCTCGTCCACATCCAGCCACTCGCGTCGCGCTCGTACCTAGAACGCTCAGGCGGCCGGGGGCTGAGCGACGCGGGCATACCCCGACTTCTCTCCGTGCCCTTCGCAGGCTATGTCGTAAGGGCAGAGATTGCACCCGCGATGTCTGTGAGCTCCGAATGTTCCACATGGTATGTTTTCCGAATCTCTGTATGCTGATTGCTGATTGCATATGTTCAGGTGCTTGTGCGTCCACACGACCTCGCGATAGATTACTGCCATGGTCGTGAAGTGCTTGTTCGATTTGCCAATTGGTTGTTATCTCATACTATGGGTGCGCCAAAGCCATCACTCCGAACTGTGGTCAGTCCTCCTGATGGACAATTGATCTCACGACTAGGTAACATACACACGACTCTCGGTTCTAGCTTACAGGGCCACTTGCAGGAACGACATTGCATTTGGGTTCTGAAGGTCCGGCTTCTGGCCAATACGCGTTCCTACCTTCCATGGCCTCCTACCCACGCTCTGTCTCACGCCCGACACTAGAGGCATTCCGGCGCACCGACGTGGGTTCTCAGAATATCGCCGGTCGCAGTCCAGGCTCCAGACGCCCATTACCACAGGCGCGCGAAATGTCCCCACAGGCAATCAAAACACCCTTCCAGCTCCTCCGCCTCCCCACCGAGTAGTTTCCATCATTCTCTACGAGCCCCTATCCTCGGCCCTTCGGCCGCAATTATAGTGCGGGGTACGTAACGCTTCTGGGAGCTAGAGCGCACTCTGGCCGCGGGGGTCCTGAGGAGCCGCTCCCGGCGGTTCGCGCACGAAATGGTTTCACGAAGCACTGAGCATTGGCCAGGCGCCCCACCGGCGACAAGCGAGTCCTACGGATACTCGGTCCTCCCCTATTGCTTCTGGGGTCTCTCGCGCCCTTCGTCTCCGCACCCGAGGGTGGTACGCGACATCCCTTCTCGCCTGGCCCAGGCGCCGCCCGCACACCTCCGTCTGGTCTGCGGAAGTCAACGTCCGGCGCGCAGTACGACGGCTTCTTGGTTCTCTTCTGCGAGGGGGGTGCTTCGCCGCATACTCAAGGTTGCCACCCTGCTGCAAATCGCAGGGTCCGGGTTCGCTTTCCCTAGGCTTCTGTGATATATGGGTGTTGGTAGTGCGCCTCGAGAACCGGAGCTGGCAGCGGCGCGTCTGACTACGACGTCGACCGCCATTGCGCGTCACTGACCAGCGCATAGTCATCGGAATCCGCGGGGATAGACCAGCGGTGTTCTGGACTGAAGTGTCCAGGCGTTGTTTAGGCGGTGATAGGGTTCAGGTGAGCAATAGCCCAAACGGCGTCAGAGGTACCACTAATCTATGTTCTAGTTCAAGTTGGCGCCTGGAAGGTTGCGGCGCCGTCCTGCGGCATCGGGCATAGCCATGGCAAAAACAGCACCTAGAGCGTCGACGGCGACTGCTCTGTCTGGCTATAGAGTCCGACCGATGCTCGTCATCCACGCCGAACCCCTGGTATGCTCGAGGTTCATAGCAGCCCTGGTTCCCGAAGTCGAAGGTAATGTACACACAAACGAAGCGAATCTACACACACGTTTGGTACTTGCCCTACGCAACATAGCCAACATTGCCACCCTCGCCACCCTCGGCGACCCGCCGCCACCGTCTCGCCACATTCCACGCCGGTACGTCCCGAGGGTGCCGCCCGACCTGGCCAGCCCCGTTCCACGCTCCGACCCGGACACGAGCTCTGGCACATCTCGCTCTGCGCTGATGTCATGCGCCCTCCACCACAGGAGTAGTTCCGCTGATCATTCCCGAGAACCTGATCCTCCGCGCGCCACGAGCCCGTCTTCTGGGACCGCTCGCAGCACCCTGTCAGCCTGACACTCCGTGCTGTGGTCGACCGCCTGCCCCTCCGGGCGTCCTCTGGCCATGGAGGGGTTACACGCCGCTGCTTAAGACCATATGGCCATATGGCTCGCCGCGGTGTGACCGTCTGGCGTGGCGCCGCCGAGTATCACAAGCTCGAAGGGACAAGTGATTTGCCTGCGGTCGGCGCGTCGCGCGCGCAAGAGGACGATCGTCGCCTCCTCCGCGTCTGGCTGAGCACATACGCCTCCTCTCAGTCTCTCTATTTGGGCGTCGGGCCAACAGCACGCCCTGCTGACAGAACCTTCACTCTGGGTTTGATTATAGCACATGATACCCCAAGAACGCCGGCGACAAGTATAGCACGGGCCCTCCGGATAGGCTACTACACTGCTTGGCTCGACGCGGAGACTGGGAGCGCAGCGGCTGCAGGCGGACCTCGAAGGTCCGTCCCGCGGACGCACAGTGCGAGCAGCGACGAGCGTCCGCGCGCTGCCGGGCGCGAAGTCGCATTCCCGCGCTATCTTGGTGCTGCCCTCCCCGGTGCGGCTGTCAGTGTCAGGCGCGGCAGCTCCGCGACAGGCTCCGGCGTGCGCACAAGGAATGCTTGTTACCGACGCATGCCTCTTCCACTGCCTCCGCAACCCTCTCCGTCGCAAACCTCCTTGCGGTCTTCGAGCCGTCGATGTCCGGACTGCACACGCACGAGCGACTCGATGTGCATCGCGCCGACTCTGGTCGTCTACATCGGGAAGTACGTTCAACCTGCTGGCGCTAGCGCAGGCTGGGACGCGCATGTGGCATGATCAATGCAGGAGTACGGGCATTCGGCGGCGCGGAAGGCATCGCCATCCATACAAACTCAAGCTCAAGCTCAGCCTCGCCCCAGGTCGCTTTGGCAAACCACTAACCCACAGGCTGCAGAACCCGTAGCTGGCGAGTCAGGGACCAGGGACGCCGACGACGTGACAGGGCCTCTTCCACCCGCATATCATGGGACGGAACCTATGGCGTGCGCGCGCTCTGTCATCGACTCGCAAACCTAGGAGGACTTCTGCGGAGGCGCCCGCTCCGGAGTCTGCAGGCTCTGCACGAAGGTTCAAACGTTCCCGGTTCGGAACGCACAGTTGCGGGCGTCCTTGTGCTCGAGAGGATGGGGTATGGGGGTCGCGGTTTTGTAAGACGTCTCTCTGTAAGCTGTAAACCTTGGGGTGGGCGGACTGGTGCCGCTTCGCTGACCAACACCTGCGCTTCGGACTGATATTAAGAACTACGACTGCAGACATCCCAGAGCGCCTCGCCGCGCCCAACGTGCGGGTGCAGAAGCCTGCAGTGGATCGCCTTCGCACCCTGCAGCCCTCTGCACACGCGCGCCGTGCACAGCGAAGTACGATGGCCGCCCTCGAACGCGCCCTCGAACGCGTGCCTCATGGCGCGCCCGCGCACCCCGCGAGGGAGGCCGTTCGCGAAGAGGAACCCAGGGGCCAGCAGATGGCTCGGCAGGCGAGCCGACGCGATAGCACGCCAGGCGTGCGACGTGCGTTACGACACCGAGCGGAACGTGTGACCCAGGAAGCTGCACGGTGGCTGGCGGATCCGCTCCTTCGACTTCCTTCCTGCGCCTTCGCGCCTCGGCTGCACTCAGGCCCTGGGCGGTCGGTGTCCGAGCCACTCGCAGCGCGCGGCGGTTAGGGGGGCGCGTGGTGGGGCAGGTTTTGCTATTCTCGGGCCGTCGCCGCTTCGCAGGTCGGGATGTTGGCAGTCAGAGCTCGGAAGGCGGAGGAGCCTAGGCATGTCGTATACGTGTGGGAGCGTGCCTAGCCCTTGGCGTTGGTGCACTTAGCGGAGGCAGTGGAAGGGAACACGGAGGGTAGGCTCACCTGTTTGTAAGCGTCTGCACGAGCGTTGGTTGGTGCGATCGTAGTCGTCCGGGTGGTCTACGTCCCGGGGATGCATTCCATATAGATCCTGTAGTGGTATGCGTTTTATACTCGTCTGGGACCGCACCGCCCGCGCAGCGAGCAATAGCACGCTTGTGTGTTTTTTGACTTCGAGAACATGACGTCAAAACATACGCGATGACCTACCGTTTGTACCCTTGGTCAAATGATACAGTAAGATGTTACTCACTCAAGCCGAATGCCACGGAGGGTATATTTGGACTCTCCTGGCAAACCGTTCTTGTCAACCGATGGGCGTACCGATCGTCAACAACGCCCACTCGACATCGCTTATAAGAAATAAACTCAAAGTTCAGATGAGGACCTGCGCGGCTGCGCCGGCAACGGTGTCCTTGCAGGTTCGGCATCCATCGAGTTCATTTCTTCGTCCACCCGCAGCAACGGCGGAGCCGAAGACTTGCCAAACGGACGCCTGTCATTGAGGCCAGCGGCGGTGTCTGAGAATCGAACATTGATCTTTTGAGATGGCGCTCCGATGGCGTACGCTGCAGCGGCCTCGGGGACGCGTGCAGTAGTCGTGAAGCACGCATGACAGTGCACGGAGACATTGACATCGAGCCGGCCTGTCACTGAGCGTGCCGTACACGCTGCGCTAACGCGCCACACGGGTGCATCTGGCAACACGGGCGGCGATAAGTAATTGAAGCGAGTCGGAGAACTTGATGTTCTCCAGGGTGTCGAGTATGTACGTGGTCGTGCTTACCTTACGCAGCGAAACCCCCGCGACTGCCGCTATAGATAGCCCACTAGTGGCCAGATGCGGGGGCAAGCGATGTCAAGAGGCCACAGGAGTGATATGCGGCGGTCGATATTCCGTCATCGTTCACGACCTCCCGGCGTGTCAAGTGCAGTCCGACGCAGGATTCTTCTTTCCATTGCTGGGACGGAGCGCCAGGAGCCTTGACAGATCGAGAGCGCCACGCGGCAACTGTACCGCGCCAAGGTAGTCAGACGAGTCCTGCGATCGCTGTCAACGCATGGTGTGGATAGTCATGGGTTTGCCGGGCAAGAGTAATACCCCCGGCGAAGCACTCGGTAGCTAGCACGGGGGATATATAAGCTCCCAGAGTGTGGACAAGGGAACGATGGTGGCCCGTATCACGTACAACAGGTAGTACACGGCCGCGCTCGCGCACCGCCGACGCCACAGCGCAGGGTCGTCGTCGCCGAACGCGACCAGATCCGGATGGAGAGAGCCAAGGGCTGAACGGGCTCATACGCTCGCCTCCACGTCTTTCTTCTTCTTCCGCTTCTTCCCTTCCAATCCCGGGCGATCGGTGCCTCCGTCCTGGCTCCGTTCCCGCTTTACGCGACTTTCCGACCGCGGCGCTTTGCGCGCTGTGCGCACGGGCTCGTCCACGCCTGCAGGCTTGACGAAGCCCTCTTCAGACTTTACCACGGGTGGTGGTGGTGGTGGCGGCTGCATGGATGCTGGTGGTCGTGCGGAGATGTCCTCACGGATGAGCTCCTGCGCCGTTTTTGTGCGTGTCTTCTTCCCGTCTTTGGGTATAGACACCTTGAAGCCCGATATCGAGGTGGGTCGTTTCTCGAATCTTGAGCCGAGCGACGGCTTCTGGTCTGTGGTATTGGCAGCCGCTTGTTCGTCCTGCTGCTGTGTTTTCTCCTGTACGGATAGTCGTGTGAATGCCAACGTTCGGTTGCGAGCGAGTGACATAAGGCTTACCTCCTGCACCACCTCTTCTCCGCGCGCATTGAATGTTCGGCGGCCTCGTATTTTCGGCCTTTCTTCCTGGTGAGAGCTCGAGGACGCTTCTCCCGCGTCCGATTGGAATATGAAGGGCACGTAGGACGCCTCGTACACGACATCCGTACTGCATCCGAAAATGAATGGTCGTCCCTCGGTATTGCGCGTTATTCGATATGTGCGATCGCGACGCACCTCGAGCCCGCGCTCTGACCGAGTCCCCATGCGTCCCTAATCTCCTGCGAGACTGACCACTCTGCGTCGTCTTTGATCTTCGCCTGCTCGAGCTCGACCTGCGCCTGCAGCTTCGCGCGCGACGCGTTCTGCATGAACCGCAGGCTCATCGTGCCATTGCTCAGGGTCTTTCCGGCCATTGTGTAGCCCTGCGAGTCGAACCAATGCGAGTGGGAGCAGAGGGCAGGCGAGACAGAGAGCGAGGCGGACACCGCGTGGAGAGATGGCGGTTGGGAAGAAGCACGTCCGGCTTCTTCGGAGTCTGTTCCACGTGTCCTGCCAAACTCAATTCAACGCTACTCAACGCTTTCCCACGCCCGCCACACTCAATTGCTTGTCTCATTGAGACCGCTCGGGCGGTGCTCTCGGGACCTGGTCATCTCGGGCATGCAGAAGACGGCGTGGGATCAAGCGCTACTCCTGATCACTTGTTCTCGGAACCGAATGTAGATCCTTCAGATAGAAGTGATATATCTTCGGCTGACTGTCAAGATACAGTAGGAGCGCGACCATTAGAGAAGAAGAGCGTGCTATAGTGCACATGAATACCCTGATAAGGTGGGCACAGAAGGCTTGAACTCTGTTTTTCACTAATAGGCTAGGCGGCCAAGGTTATTTTACCAAATCGGCTATGTCCGATGTCCGAAGTCCAGAAGGATCGTGTGTTTTTGGGACGGCGGTATGACAAGGATCAGGTTGAACGGTCATGAACGTGCATTGCATAAACGGTAGTATGTGTGGGTATGATGCAATGAGTAGTAGAGGAGGCAATACGTTAGAGAGCAGTCGGGATAGAAAGCAATGGTAGTAGAAAGCAGAGTGAGTACCACGAGCGGAAGGGTAAGTGTATAGCAAAAGATTGCGATGAGTTTGAAGAGTATGGTAGCTACTACGGTGGGCGTCGTCGTAAAGACGAGGCTATGAGAAAGATACCGAGGGTCTGCTGAGTCGTCAGTGCCCGTCGAGCACGTTGGTTGAGCTTGCCCGTCGGCAAGACTCGGACGGTGACGATCGCCAGTGTTTGTGGGGGTGAGCTTCTGCGGCGGAAGGTTGTAACCGCAGGGATGTCGGGCGGAGTATCGCAGTGCGAGTATGTGCGTCCGATGATGGTCTTGGTGGGGGCCGTAGGGGGCCGAGGAGCGAGAGGTGGGTGAGGTAGTGTCTGGCGCGGTGGAGGTGGAGGGGGTGCTGGTGCCGCGTTGGGAGGCGGAGAGTGGGTAGGGGCGGCGTCGGGGTGGTGGGCGATGACGACTTGACCCCTGCCGTTGGTGATGAACGCGAAGTCTTGGGGGATGTCGGCGACTAGTTGGGGTTGAGCGAGGGCTTCAGCAGCATTGGCCTAAGGGATGGTCAGAATGATGACGCGAGAGGTTTGCAATAAAGGTGTTCACCCGCTTAAGTTTACGACGCTGCTGACGTTTACCCCCGCGGTTCCCTCTATGAGTCTTCTTCTTATTTGCGAGCTCCGGCAGAGGCTCCGGCGGCGGTAGGGGAGGTGGTGGCGGAGGAAGCGGTAGCGAAGGTGGTGGAAGAAGCGCTGGTGTGGGCGGAGAAAGTGATGGCGTTGGAGGCGGTAGTGCTGGTGTTGGAGGCGATAGTGGTGTTGGAGGCAGTAGTAGTGGTGTTGGAAGCGGTAGTAGTGGTGTTGTAGGTGGTAGTGTTGGTATTGGAGGCAGTAGTGGCGGTGTTAGAGGCGGTAGTGGTGGAGTCGGCGGAAGCGACAGTGGCGGGGGAGGCGGTAGAATAAGTAAGACCGGCCGAGATGCCACCTGAGCGCGCCGCTTAACAACCAAAGCAACAGGCACCAGATCCCAACGTCGCGTAGCCTCATCGAACGAAAAGCATCGGGGCGCGCACATCGAAGGATGGCGAACGACACCCAACGACTCAACGGGCAATGGGGAAGAATCAAGCGACCATGACGGGCGTTGCATGTCGAACACGGCGGCGACGCAGGAGAAGAAAGGAACGGAGACGATGGCCCAGACCTTAGAGATGCAGTACAGGGCTGCGAGGCGAACAAAGATGGTAGAGATGTTGTAGAGGAACCCAGACCGGCTGGCGAACGGTGCGTGAGAAGTTGGCGGGGCGGGTTTGTGCTCGGAGGCCTGCGGAGGTGTGAGCGGCAGGTAGTTGACTATGGCGGGCGCAGAGGAGACGGCGAAGGCAAGCGGGAAGCACTCCGAGTCGACGCAGCCGGAACCATAGTGATACGAGTCGTTGTAATCCAGAGAGACGGGTTCGCCCAGTGCCAGAGACAGTGACGCAAAAGAGAAGTCGTGTGATGGTGTGCCGCCCAAGAGTGGAATATGGAAGCGAGCGAGTGTGGGCGCGAGGAGAGAGACCGAGACGTCGGTGAGCGCGCCGAAGAGCAGCGCTGCAACGAGTGCGAGAGGGTAGATGAACAT
>MNAD01000681.1:0-13852 GCA_001895945.1 Trametes pubescens
GCACGCCTATGACCGAACACCGGTGTTTCCGTTGAGGTCCACCTCTGCATGAACACAGTCGAGCGTATGTGGTGGTTGAGACGGAAATGTGAGGAGTAGTGTGTGGCTCACAACGGCGTTGATAGCATGAAAAACGGTACTCAAAGCAACGTATGACAGAATACCTCGTAAGCCATGACGGCTCCCGACATCATAGGAACGCTTGTGCCTGCAGCATCCACAAGCGCGCGTACTCCCCTTGCCGCTTCAGCAGCTCATCGTGTGTACCCGCCTCGACAACGACAGAGTCATTCATATATCTGTTCACCCACCATCAGTGACCCGTCGTATTCACGAGGGCGCAAGGAGGGGACTCACAATATGAGGTCCGCATGTCGCGTGAGGTTCCCGAAGCGATGAGACGAGAACACCATCGTCTTGTTTCCCCGTAGTTCGCGCAGTCGCGCGAAGAGATCTTCCACGTTTGAATGAGCATTGCAGCTTTACGGGAATGCATGGTTGGACATACCGTGCTCGGCCGTAGGGTCGAGTGATGCACTCGGCTCGTCAAACAGAAGCAGACCGACCTTCGCGTCCTCAGACACCACAGACCTCATGAATGTCCGCGACCTGTGATCGCACGTCAGCTCAACCACTTCTTACACGCTCAACATCCCTGTCCATATAGACAAAGTTGAACTTACACAGCAAGCCGCTGCATCTGCCCGCCACTCAACGTCGGCCCACTACGCGTGGACATCCCGCCCGCGCCCCGTACGCCCGAGTAGTCGATGTTCCGCCCAAATAGCGACGTCGTTCCCTCTGGGATGCCGGAGAAGTAGTCCCGCACGGGGCGCTCGAGGTAAGTATCGAAGGCCTCTGGGAGGCGCCCCACAAACTCAGCCGCGCCGCCAAGCTCGGCCGCGCGCCGCACGCGGTCGTCGTCCCGGAAGTGGGCGGGGTCGCCGAGCGCGATGTTGTCTCGTATCTGCAAGACACGTTAGGTGACAGCTCGAATTGGAGTGAGAAGACGCACTGAGAGAGGGAAATGTGTGTAGTCTTGGAACAGGACAGAGATAGCTTGGCGGAGGTCGTACAATCTGAGCGTGCGGATGTCGTGGCCGTCGAGGAGGATCTGGCCCTCCTCCGCGTCGTACAGCCGCGCGACGAGCTTGAGGATGGTGCTCTTTCCAGAGCCGTTCGCGCCGACGATGACGCATAACTGCCCAGCTGAAAGCTTGAACGACACGTCGCGCAGGGCGTATTGTTCAGAGCCAGGATACCGGAACGAGACGTTCCTGTACGCCGATTCTCAGTATCTCTAGCAACGCTCTCCTTCAAAAGACTGACCGAAACTCGAGCGCGACCCCATGCTGGATTTTCTGTGCGTCCTCGGGGAACGGTACCTTCCCATCGGGTATGCGGTTCGGGATCTGTCCGACGTTGTACAGCCTGCGCACAGTCGCGAGCTGCTCCGTGACGGAGCCGGTCTGCTCGAAGAAGCGCCATAGCGTGTACGAGAACTGCGACGTCGTTTGTTGAAGCAAGTTCAACGACGCGAGTGAGACTGGCATCGACGCCGGGTACTGCACGGCGCGCAGCGTGAACACGATCTTAAGAAGAGCTGTCAGTGCTAACAACATGAGCTAGTGCGGGGAACTGGGGCGCACTTGTGGGAGCTCGCGAAGGGGATCCTGTACGAAGGTGAGGAAGCCGAAGCGTTGGCGGCCGCGCGAGATGCGCCGCATCTCCATGAAGTCGACCGCGTTGTCGGGCCCGACGCGCTCCGAGATCTCCTTGAACTCTGCGAGGTGTAAGGGGACGTAGACACTAAAGCTTGACATGTGCTGTACCTGACGTCATGAACTCGGACAAGTTGCCTGCGATCAGCTCTTTCCGATGCTCGGTGTTGTTCACGACGTGCTTCAGGCCGACCATGCGGATGTAGTCCTTGTCCTTCGTCGTTGCGGCCCATACTGCGCGAGGTGTGAGTGGACATTTTATGTCGGATGACAGGGTGATCACCTTGCCCGTTCGCGAGAACCGTCCAACGAGTGACCCACTCGCTCAGCGACGCCGAGAAACTCAGGACGGCGAGAAGGAACCCGTCCTGCTGTGCCCCCAGCACCTGGCTAAGCACAGTCACCTGGGAGACGACCTGGATGGACGTCGACACGATGCCCGACGCCATGACGAGCGTGTCCCAGGCTATGCTGCCCGAGGTCGAGGACGCTTCCTCAAGCTGACGCTGGACCATCGGGTCCTCGAACGTCGGGAGGTCCAGCCGTGCCCGCGCGTGGAAGAGGTGTAGAGAGTATTGTTGCTTGAGTCGTCGTGAGAGCGGTCCGCGAAGCTCTTGTAGTGCGTGGTTGAGGAGTCGTCGCCCGAGCGTGCATGCGATGCGGCCACCACAGATATGGAAGAGCTGGTTTTTGTCGACTGTCCGTGTTTCTATTGCGGTTTGTAGCTGCAGATAGCGAGATTAGCTGATTGTTTGACATGATGGTGGGTTTTCTGGCAGTGTAGGTCTCTGCGGGGTGGAAAGGTTGTACGGAAGTCGAAGTTCGTCTGTCTTGTAACATCGTCGAGACACGGGTCCTAAGCTAAATCCTCCGTCACTCGCACTCATAGACACACGTAGCGAGTCATGCACACTCGCGGTGGATACCTCACAGAACACATCCAGACCTTGGGTTGTAGACTTACTATAGTGATCAGTTGTCCAGAATACCTAACAGACGGGACAGCTTAGCACGCGTGTTCAACATACCAATAAATTAACGATTGTACCATAATGACGCAGCGGGTAGCAAAGAGTGCAGAAAGTCGGCCGCGAGGTACGACACGAGCAGGAACCAGCAGCTCCGGATGGACAGGATGTCGCGGAGCATGCGCAGCAGGTATGGCAGACATGCGTACGCCTCAAGCAGCTTCTCGAGCCAGCTCGACCCGGGTATGTGCTCAAAGTCTGGGTTCTGCTCCTCGTAGAGGTCCCATACGCCGATGCGAGTGTGTTTGACGCGGCGGGGATCGTCCGGGTTGAAGGTACCCTTCTTCTTGCTGCGAGCCTGTCCCCAGCGTTTTCCCGAACGAGCCATGGCAATTGAGTGAGAGTGTCGTCGAGAGTGAAGGTGTCGTCAGCAAGAAATGCAAGACCGTGATATGTCGTAAATAAAGCAGAGAACAGGCAATGGTTGCGTTGAGCAGCGCAGAGTGGGTTCCGGAGAGGGAGACGGTGGTGCGGTGGTGGCACGGTAAGGAGCACGCGTTCACAGGCGCCCATATACGGGTTGCCTTTTTGGGAGAAACTGACGCGTCCTGCAGACGCGTCCTCTCTACGACCACGACCCCCTCCATCTCCCAGACACTCTTCTAACGAACAAACATGGTATGTTAACCATGATGCGTAAAATAGGTGGATGCAGCGAGCTCATACCGGATGTTCACAGGACTCCCTGCGCATTGTACCCGCCCGCGACGACAAGTCGGCAACGACCCAAGACACAAGCAACAGCTTCGGTCTTCACGACACACTGCAGTATGGCCCTCGGAGTCTTGCGACTGAGGTCAGGAAGAACGGCGCTGTGAAGGATCGTCTGGAGAACGTACGTCTGCACTCTCAGTGATATCTGCTTGCACTGACCATTCCCCGCCGCCTTTCTCTATGCTCCTGCCCTGGATGCCTGGACGCTTCGAATCTCGATGCGTATCGAGCAGTGGGAAGCAACGCAGGACAACCTGAAGCTCCAGATGCAACGGCAGCTCTTCGGCCTTCACATGCCCATGCGCATCCTCATGGAGCGCAAGCTCGTGAGCCAGGTACGTTTCTACTCGGTGTGTATACGGTGCGCCATAACTCACGCCATCCGTACTCGCAGAACTCACACATGCCCGTGCTCTCGCAATCCAACCTCCACCTCGACATCCTCATGGGCCGCGACGAGATGCTCGAGTGCCCAGACTTCATGATGCCTGGTATGTGTCTCTCGGCGAGGATGCATTCTACCCTCTAACTAAGATATTGAACCTTGCAGCGTCGGAGCTCAGGCAGCCCAGCGACATCCACGCCGACATGGAGAAGAAGCTGCGCATGTAATCTATCCCTGGAATGTCCTGAGGGTTCTACGTCGTAGCCACTCATCTGCGCGCGGCGCATCTGTGTTGTATTCTACGCCCATCGTCCGATCAACCGGAGTCCGAGAGTCTGAGAGAACGCCGTGGGACTGCTGCCCCTATCCATCCGACCCTCGGTGCGCCGCAGCGTCACCGCGCGGGTGCGCGCGATGACTCGCACCCCGCCACATTTCCATATAAGGCAAAAGCCGCCGCACGGCGCACTCGGCGCGCGCTGATGGACACGATCGAGGCGCGGCGCTGGGTCTCACGTCGCAAGCGCCGGCGCGTCGCGCCCTCATTTAAACCACGCGTGCGGCGCGATCACGGGCAGCCACAGCCCGCGTTGTTCTCCCCGCAGATCCCCACCCCACCTCTCTTGCCTCCCGTCCACCACCATCCCCCACCAACTAACGCTAACTCGACTGCTCTAGACGAACTGACGATGCCCCCGAGAAAGAAAGCTGCTGCTGCGTCCAAGGCGGACGGGGCTGATGCCGCGCAGCCCGCCGCCGCGACGCGTGCGAGCGGACGCGCCCGCGCGCCGTCCGCGAAGGCTGTGGACGTCGCAGCCGTTGCAGCCAGCGCGGCCCTTCCGGTCTCTACACGGATAAAAGCAACGGGGAAGCCCCCTAAGAACACCACTGCGAAAGCGAAGGGCAAGGGGAAGCGGGCACGGGAGGAGTCGGACGATGAGGAAGACGCTGCTGACGGGGTCGCGGACGATGATGAGGAGGAAGAGGAGGAGGTGAAGAAGCCGAAGGCCAAGCGCGCGCGGAAGGACACTGCGGGTGCGAGTGTGGATACGGATGCGGACAAGAAGAAACCCGCGAGCAAGCCTGCGAGCAAGCCTGCTAGCAAACCCGCGAGCAAGAAGACGAAGGATGTGGCCGACCTGCCGCAGAAGATGGTACGTCGCGAGGCCCAGGTTTTAAACACGCGATGATCGAAACCCCTTGTGCTGAACAACACTTGCAGGTCACCGTGCTGAAGCGCGGTGCCGCCCCCGTGGATGGTCATTCCGGTTTCGTCAGTCAGTGTTCCCGTTCCACATCAGCGAAGAGCGACGTCGAAAGCTAATTCCATCCCGAACCCGCATATAACAGTCAGTCACGAAGTGCTCGTCACCCCCGAGGGCGTTTGGGATGCGATGCTCAACCAGACGGACCTCGGCAAGAACGCAAACAAGTGCGCCACTCCCGTACTGAAAGGCTACAGCTATTCGCTAATCACTGCAACAGGTTCTACCTCTTGCAGCTTCTCCATCCCATCGGCAACAATGCCAGCTGCATCCTGCATACGCGCTGGGGCCGCGTCGGCGAGAATGGCCAGTCTCAGCAGAAGGTATGTGCCCTACAGGCGTGTGTATTAGATTTATCGCTGATTCTGTGCTGTAGGGCCCCTGGCCAGCTGCTACTGCTGTGAATGAGTTCAAGAAACAGTTCAAGGCGAAGGCTGGGGTCAGCTGGGAGCAGCGAGTGGGTATGGTGCCCCCGAAAGGTACCTTGTGTCTGCTCGAATCTTTTTGTGAATTCACTAATGTGCCTGCTGCGTACAGGAAAATACATGTGGCTGGGTCAGTTCATCGTTTGCAGTACGAAATGGACATTGCTCAATTTTGATATAGAACGCTCCTATGACGACGAGGAAGAGACTGCCGACGTGAAAAACGGCGCTGGAAAGAGTGGCGAGTCGAGCAGCCAGGATGACGAGAAGATTCCGGACTCGACTCTGTCGCCCGAGATCCAGACGCTCTGCAGGCTGATCTTCAACTCCTCGTGAGTGAACTCGTACTGAACTGGATACATCTCCCTGACCTATCTTCAGGCTGATTGACGCACATCTGTCGTCGATGAACTACGACGCAAACAAGCTTCCCCTTGGTATGCACGCACTTCGGTCTGGGCTACGGCTCGCGTTGCTCACTACGGCATCTGCTAGGCAAATTGGCCAAGTCGACCATCCTGAACGGCTTTGCTGCCTTGAAGGCATGAGGCAATGTCTCTACAATATTGTCTCAAGCTAACATACCCCTCAGACGCTCTCAGAAATCATCGCTCAGCCCAACAGCAACGCCGCTCAGGCGCTGGGTGGATATCGTCCGGCCGTCGAAACACTCACCGGTCGATACTACTCGTAAGTCGCACCAATAGTTACGACGTGTGGAAATGTGCTCACAGGTTACGCCCAGGATCATCCCGCATGTGTTCGGTCGGGATAGACCTGTTGTGATCGACACTATCGAGAGGTTGAAGAAGGTAACTGTCTATCATACCCTAACAGACAGACCCGCCCTAACTGCCGATTCTTCTAGGAACTGGAACTCGTAGACGCCCTCGGCGACATGGTACGACCCTTCCGCTCCTGTTCTCTGTGATTCAGCGCCGACGCGTGCCCAACCCCTTCCCCCTGCAGGAAGTCGCCTCGAAGCTGATCTCGTCGACGATCCCCCGCGACGCCGACGGGAACGCGGTGAACCCGCTCGACGGGCACTTCCGCTCTCTGCAGCTCTCGAAGATGGAGCCCGTCGCGCGCGCGAGCCCCGAGTTCACCGCGCTCGAGCGGTACACGCGCGACACGCATGGTGCGACGCACCGGCACTACGGTGTCGACGTCCTGAGTGCGTTCCGTGTCGAGAGGTGTGTCGCTCGCCATCATTGTCACGAGAGTGAGGGATTGACCGATACGGTAGGGAAGACGAGACTGCGGCGTGGATGAAGGCTGGCTTTGATAGCGTCCCGGATGGCGAGCGTTTGTTGTTGTGGCATGGCTCACGCACGACGAACTTTGCAGGTAGGATTAAGCGTTTCATTGGCTTCCACTTCGATTCTAACGAACGTCGAATTCAGGTATCCTCAAGCAAGGTTTGCGTATCGCACCTCCAGAAGGTGAGTATTTTCGTGACTAGTCGATGGTTATGCTGACTCTGTTCGATGTAGCACCTGTCACTGGTGAGCTATCATATGTGTGTTGTGTTGAGACTCGTACCAATATGGGCGGTCAGGTTACATGTTCGGCAAGGGCGTCTACTTCGCGGATGTGAGTCCTCGATGTCCAGGTTGCAATGCAATGCGTTATCTGACTGGTGCTTCCGCAGATGATGTCCAAGGTATTTTTGCTGTCTCGTCCATTCCCTTTCAGGGACTGATCCTTTGTCGACCAACTTAGTCTGCAAACTACTGCCATACTCAGTGAGCTCACCCTCGGCTCATCTTCACCCTCATTCTGACCGATATGACAGCCTGAGCAACAACACCGGCCTGCTGCTCCTCTGCGAGGTCGCCGCCAAGCCCTTCTACGAGCAGCACGACGCCAACTACAACGCCGACGCCGACTGCAAGGCCGCGGGTGCACGGTCAGCTTCCTCTTTGCAGACTGCTACTTTGATGCTGACGATGTCGTAGAGCGACGAAGGGTCTGGGTCGTTCGCAGCCGGGTGACTGGCAGGACGCCGGGGCGGCGCTGAGCCACCCCGAGCTGCGCGGTTGCCATATGCCGAAGGGTCCCGCAGTGGACGTCAAGGACCCGAAGGGGCACCTCCAGTACAACGAGGTGCGTGGTGCTACGCCGTGGATTTCAGATCCATGTAGTTGACCTGTGTGCGCTTGGACAGTACATCGTGTACAACACCTCGCAGATCCGCCTGCGGTATTTGTTGATGGTTAAGATGGGTTGAGCGTATCTTGCGAGAGCCCGCGCTGCTTCTCTCGTTCAGTATTTGTTGCTTTGGTGCTATCGTTGTTGCACAAATATTGTACATGTCCCGCCATTATCTAACTGAGAATCTTGTGCGATCGTTATGTTATCTGACCGCTGAACTGTTCGCGGTGGAATACATGTCGAGTCTTATGTATACCCCCGAAAACTTGTGATTTCAAGTTCGAGCTGGCCACAGTAACGCCACGGTAACAATGACATATGTGAAGTCTTCGCCGTACCTACGGTCTTAAAGCCTCTAAATACGACTTGCGATTGTCAGGCGAAGTACTGGTGGCGGTACTGTGACTCGTCGGAAGGAGCCCTATGCTGACACGGGCTAGCAAGCAGGGAGACTCGGACGCAGCTCGCCGCTCACTCAAAGTCCGGCAGAGTGCAGCAGCTATATTCGGCAGAAATGAATGATACAACCCCAATACATGATACAGAGAGTCCGAGCTCTAGACTCATCTGTCGATGGTGACAACCACGGCTGTGGTCAGTGGGTAATATTGTACATCAAGAAAGTTCGATACGTACTTCGCAGTGACTGGCCCTGACCGTCTCCCTAGGAATATGAAGATGCCCATCGACCGATTCACCCCAAGTTGGAGCGCCCTCGCCTCTCAAGGAATAGTTGACAGGGTGACCCTTGACGCAGCGTCCTCCTCCTGGCCGTACATTGAATCTTCTCCTTGAGTCTGCTGCTCCTATAGAGGGAACGCATAGGCCCAGCGTCAGCGCTTAGTACTGAACCGGGGAGCGCAAAATCTTGAAGAGAGTCATATAGTATAGACATACCATGTTGTCATCGCCTTGATCTTCGCTTTGCGCTTCTGGTCCTTTCGCCTCTGGAGGCGAGCTGATACATTACCGTGTACGAAATCAGTATGCTGCAGCATCATGTAGCCGTGTCGAACAAAATTGTGCGACTCACGCTCGATACTTCTGATACATGGCTGCAGCATCATCCGCGTAAGTGCAGAGCTTACGCAGGTCTTCATCGTGCTGCAGCTCTTCCTCCAAACTCGAGAAGTCGAAACTGAATATGAGCTCGGGAGGGGACGAGGGATCAAGGCTTGTGTCATGCTGCTGCTCGATGGACGCCTCCACAAGGTCTTTCCAACGTGTCCAGACTGGCGCGTTATTCGTGAGAAGACGGTCCAGCACTCTGCGAAGGGCGCCTTCGCCTCTTCCACAAGGGGCGATCACGAGGAGGGCGAATACGACCGTTGTGGTACGTGTCCCGAAGCTGTACTTCTTCATGTTCGTCGGCTGCGACAAGGTCAATTTTCCCTTCTCCTGCGGGCCTGGAGCTGGGGTCTCCACGGCGCTTTCGATGCGGAGGACTCGTTCGAAAAGGACGGTGCAAAGGAGCGTTGCGATGTCCGGGGAGGAGAGATAGGAGTTATACGCCCACGAGACGGCGAGCGAGATGAGAAATAGGAGTTGGCCGAAGAGGTGACCCTGTGGCACGACCAAGAGCTGTGCGAGCAGCTGTGAAGAAAGGAGGAGGGCGCAACACCCAATGTCGTGATGCTTTGGGTGGCTATTGTAGTGCACCTGGAAACGACCCTGCGTAATGGCGTTCAATGTACGCCTTGTGCCCTTGATTATGACTAGCTCATTTCCGTCATGGAGGATGCCCGTACGAGCTGACATGTGCTTCGCGTTCGGGCGCTTCAACATTCGGAAATGGAGCGCGCCTCTGCCCGCTATGCAGCACGCGATGCCGTTGCAGGCCATACCGAAGAGAATCATGGAGCAACAGTACCAATCTCCGAGTAACGCGCACAGTGTAGAGGTGGCGAGGGAGACCATGATTGGAACACTGGCAACAACCTTCATGGACGTCGTCTGGGGTAGCTGAGCCGCAGTATCACGGGTTTCCGGAGAGGTTTCGAGCTCGACAACGGTCACGGATCCGATAGCCGTCTCGGCGTCCTGGTTCGGCGGCTCGCAGGGCTGTATAAGCTTGCAATGGTCGAGGAAGAGACGCGCAGTATAGCCGGTGGTGTACGAGGAGGCTGCTTCCTTCTTGTCAAAGTATATGTACTCTGGCCCATGCTCTTTCGTATGGAAGTGAAAGAGACTGGCGGGGTCGACGTTAGGACCAGGGTAGAGGGCGTCCCAGAAGCGGGACTGGGCTAGTTGGCCGTAACGTCGTGCGACTTCGAAGCTGCCGGGCTGGTTGTACCAACACAGCCATCGTCGCCCGGCGTAGATGTGGGAGGTGACCATAGCAGAGAGGGCTACGTCCCCTCCGAAGAAGCCTGCAACACCGGAAGTGTCGAGATCGAATTTAGTGTTTGTCGACGAAGAGGCGAGGATGACGGCGCCGCTGACGTGACTTCGAATGGAGCGATCCACATCTGTTAAACTGAGGGCAAGGAAATGGGCACGGTGAAAAGGATTCACAAGAGGTCATATATGTACGTACCTCGGAATATTGAAGGGAGGCATTGCGAGATGGGCGCTGGGAGCAGCCGCAATGGGGTTGAGAGCGATCTGATAGAAGGAGAAGGGGAAGTGGGCGACCGATGCCTGGTATGCTGTCGTCTTATGAGGTGTCCTCTTAAGGTGTCCATAGACGCGGCATTGAGAGGCGTGCGAGAGAAGTCGTAGTAGAGTTCGATAGAGAGAACCTTCCATGTCCGCTGAATGTTGCTGGCAACCCATACTTGTCGATTGCAAAGTAATACGAGAGTTATATCAAGGGGCACCTGATCCATTCGTACGCACTGTGACTCAGAAAGTATTGGATAGTGTCCAGAGGCGTGAACATGCTTGACGTACCTGGGCGAATGACCCGGTGCATCGGCAAGAGCGATCCCTATTTTGCTTGACCTCGTGGTCGATGCGCTGGCAGGTATAACACAGGGTGGCATTCCTCAGACATGGGGGCGTAGACTGACGGCACCGAAGCTTCAGAAAGCCCTTCTAAGCCCAACGAGTATCGATAACTCGGAGAGCCGGAAGTTGCACCCGCCGGGTCTCTGTATGCATTGCATGTCAACTCTGCACTATCAGGAGTCATGTGCCGCAGAAGTCAGCTATTAGATCTTAACAACGACAGAGTCACCATTGCAGACTTACAGTCTACAGCTGACAGTCGCTCGTCAACTTTCTAAGCGCTTGTGAGCAGCTAACGGTAGGCGCATGTGAAGATTCGACTTGAACTGGTTAGGCATTTCAACCTCGTCCACCACGCAGAGCCGCACCGGGGGCGACGTCCATGGCCAGGCCGCTCTGATCTGACCGACCGCGAGTCCACCACGTGGTGGTCCTACCACCTACCTTCCATACTGTACGTCGGATGTGTCGTTTCCCTGCCTCCCAGCTGGTACTGTGGCGCTGATAATAATCTGTCAGTGTTCAAACGTTCATGGGCAATGTCATGAGATAAGCTTGGCTGAACTTGACAACTTCCCCTCGCGTTTGACCACCTTGTCTAGGTCTGGATGTGGAAACCTCAAACCTTGTACATGAAAAGAGGCTAGGGCTAGTGAACATAAAACGTTGACTGCGTACTGTGTGCGCCTATAACGACTCTAGGGCGTGCCAGAAGTCTGCGAGATCTATCTGGGATTTTGCGGTTGATATAAGATTGACTTTACGGTCCGTTTTGCTGCTCCGCCTATAGACAGTTCATTCCGTACTACCTGCACATAATCTTACCATGGAAGGGGCTCTAGCGTTGCCAGCACACGGTGGCACTGGCAGAACAAGAGGGAACAACTTAGGAGCGGGCCCGTCCGACGTCCGTCAAGTAGGTGAACTCCGAGAAGTTCGGGAACGCAAGCGCCTACAGGTTGCGGTTCGCAGCCACCAAGCTGCACTTCCACTTCAACGCCGTCCACCGGCACCTCTTCCCATCTCTCCCTGATCTTCTGCTTCCTTTCACTGCTCGAAGCTCTTTCTGTCTACTATGTCAAGCGCAGCGCGCAAACCGGCTGCACGTATCGCACGACCCGCCGCGCGATACTGGAAGGGTAAGGCGCCCAAGGGTGCCGACGCCGCCCAATCCGACTCCGACTATGACGAGGATGAGGAACAGCAGGTGCCCGAGGAAGAAGGTGACGAGCTCATACGCGACGTGGGCGAGGATGAGGAGGATGAGGAGGATGAGGACGGGCTTGAAGTGCGGAAGGAGGCGGTGGGCCGGCAGGCGAAGGGTGCGATCAATGTTGCGTTGCGGGACGTGAACATCTCGCGAGACGGCAAGGTCATCGTGGGCGGGAAGGAGGAGTCGGGGAAGACGGCTGCTGAGCTGGAGGAAGGTGCGTGAAATATCCGTAGTTTGCTTGTAACAAGTGCTCAAGGAGAGACAACGTCGCAGAGGAGGAGGAATCGGACGAGGAGGAAGAAGCAGGGGAAGAAGAGGAAGAAGAGGTAAGACCTCGCTCATCTGTGGTATCTCAGCTAATGACCCTCATCACTCTAGTCTAGCGAAGAGGAGTCAGAGTCGGAAGAAGAGGAGAAGCCCAAGCTGCAGTTCCGCCCTGTGTTCATACCAAAGTTCGTATATTCAGTCCGTGTGTCTGCGTGGGATCAACATATCTGACGTCTACTCTCGTAACATACAGACGCGCTCGCGCAACCATTGCTGAGAAGGAGGCCCTGGCGGAAGACTCGGAGGAAGCAATCAAGCGAAAAGAGCAGGAGGCGGAGGAGCGCAGGAAAGCGAGCCACGACATGGTGGCAGAGAGCATCCGGCGAGAACTACTCGAGAGTGAGTACTCATCAGTTATATACTGTGGCCCTGCCCAGTTGAACATATGACCGTAGAGGAGAAAGAAGAGGAAGTACCCGATGTCGACGACACAGACGGACTCGACCCCGAAGGGGAGTTCGAGGCATGGCGCCTGCGCGAGCTCGCGCGCATCAAGCGCGACAAAGAGGCCGCCCTCGCGCGCGAACTCGAGCGGGAAGAGATCGAGCGGCGGCGCGCGCTCCCAGAGGAGCAGCGGCTCAAGGAGGACCTCGAACGTGCGGAGAAGCTGCGCGCGGAGAAGCCCAAGGGCGCGCAGAAGTTCCTCCAGAAGTACTGGCACAAGGGCGCGTTCCACCAGGTGCGTTTCGCTGTACCACTTGAACGTTCGCGAACGGGTATCTGACCCTGCGGGTGCGCGTGTAGGACGACGAAGTACTCCGCAAGCACGACTACACGGAGGCGACCGAGTCTACTATGGATATCTCGATGCTGCCCAAGGTCATGCAGGTCAAGAACTTCGGCAAGCGCAGCCGCACGAAGTACACGCATCTGCTCGACCAGGACACCACCGCCAGCACAGGTGGGTTCGGCGGCACAGGGTCCGTCAAGGCCGGCGGATCGTCGACCGCGGGCGGGGGCTGCTTCCTCTGCGGAGGGCCTCATCTCAAGAAAGGTACGTAAATCGTCTATGCGGGTCATTCGAGTCTGACAAACTCTTACTACCGTAGATTGCCCGCAAAATGCCAACCTGCCCCCAGGACAGACCGCTACGGGCGCGAACAGCGCACCAACCGGTGCCCGCCAGTGGGGCCCGCGCGACGGTGGGCGAGAGGACCAGCGTAACTCGTGGCGCGACAACGACCGGGACGACAGGCGACCGGACGGAAACCAACCCGACCGCCGGAGGGAGGACGATGGCCGACCGCGGGACCGCGACCGTGAGCGGGCGATTGACAGGGAGCGATTCCATCGAGACGACCGTGACCGCGAGCGGGCGCGAGACAAGTTCGACGATCGCAACCACGACCGGGATCGGCGGCGTTCACGCTCACCGCGGCGAGAATGGGGCCGAGGCGAGGATTTGCGGAGGGACCGGCGGCGATCGAGGTCGCGCTCGCTAGACCGTCCGCGGGACGAAAAGCGACGGCGGGTGGACTGATTTGCTTGTTTGTTTGTTGTATTGTTTCATTGGACATCCACATTGCTTTATATCGAGCACCAGTATCCAGTGCTATCTGTGTGACGTACGACCAACCCGCCCGTCAGTCGATACACTCATAATCAAGGTATTGCAGTTTGCACGGCGCTTGACGTCGGCCTGATTTCGATTTTTTCGCACACTCGTAGCTC
>MNAD01000682.1:0-29900 GCA_001895945.1 Trametes pubescens
TAAGATTGACCCACCTCAAACCTGACCACTATAGTCACAGTGTGACCTGCACGTGAATTCGGCGTCAGAGTGCATAAACAACTCAATTTGTACAGTAAGTGACTATACGAGCATACAGCTACTATGAGCACAATACGGATACTAGAATATACACTATGCATGTTCAGTAGGTTATACCTACACAAAAGGACGGTGGGGTTCAAGAGGGTGGTGTAATATATTCAATCTGGTTGGTCAAGAAATGTCAGCATGGTCCAGCTCGTCCAAAATGTCGTTCGGCAGGACTCGATGGCTGCGGTACTTCTTTGCAGCCCAGGCAGCTTGTGTGCCATTGAGACCGCGCCAATACGCGTCCATAAACCGATGAGAACAAGTGTAAAATCTGAAAATATGTCTGAATGTCAGCCCAGTTCCGCAAATGCTCGAATAATTAATATGCCATCAACGCACATCAGCAAAATCTGGGCTGTCCTTAAATTGTCTTATTGGCTTATTCAGATCATTCAGACTCGCCAGGTCATAATGCAGTCCCCTTCTCGTTTCTAGACTTTAAAGCCTTAATGCCTGATCGGTCTTACTGTCTGGCATCCTGCCGGATGCTTGGTGTCCTTTTAGACGGCTACTGGCAGGGACAGGCTTACCATAAGCCCGTAATTCCCCCAGTCCTCCAGTCCTCCAGTCCTCCAGTCCTCCAGTCCTCCAGTCCTCCAGTCGCTCACATACATCCAGCAACCGCCTAAACGTCCAGGCGAGCAGCGAGCAGGGTCAGTTAAAGTGCCCCACAGGAAGACCCAATGCAAAGTACGGCAGGTCGTAATGTGCAGCAGGACCGCAAGTACAGGTGGTATCAAGAAAGCCCTGCCGCAAGCAGGTCGAAAGCGTTGTAAGGATTCAAGTGGCGGCACAAAACAATGCATTCAAAAGGGTAGAATGGCTACGTAGTCCGTGGATGACGGCAGCGAACAAAAAAGCAGACACTGATGACGGTAAGGAAGCAGAAAACGGTCGGCACGGAAGATGTCCATGTCCCAGAGGATTCCCAGCCTCGGCGGGGGTGCACGCCACCCGCTGGGGTTGCCGTGAGGCGGGAATGGAAACAATTGAGACAATATCTGTAGGATATGTAGTCAGATAAAGTGGCTGTGGATGGCGGCAATTGAAATGAATCGCGCTGTAATCGATGCCACTTACTAGTCTGCCGTTCGAAGAGAATTGCAATGAAGAACTGGTTTATTTGAGGGGGTATATGGCCGTGCAAGCCGAGGAGGATGTTGTTGATGACGAGGATGCAGAGGCTAGCGATGTGACCCATAATGACGACGGCGGAGCCGACGACGAGGCTGGCGATGCATTGGCGTGGCCATAGATGAGCACGGCAGTGGGGAAACACAGATATGGCGATAGACGAGTACGGCGGCGCAGTAGTGCAGTGTGACCGATGGCCCGATGAACCATCGAACTGACAATGCGACACAGCAATACAGCGAGGTGGAGAGGTGGTGGGGTAACAAGTGATGATGCGATAGAGCGCGGCATACGAGGGAGCCCTCGGGGCGGCGAGGTAGTGAGAACCAGGGCAGGGACACGACGACGTATGGACGAAACAACCCGAGGACGAGATGACGAACAGCGCGACGATGAGCGATGCGATGATGAGCGACAACGAGCGGCGCGCTACGATGAGCGACGCGCGACGAAGGGCGATGGGCGACGATGGGCGACGATGGGCGACGCGCGACGATGGGCGACGCACGACACGATGTTGCGACAATGCGATGATAAGGTCATGCGGGGCAGGAATGTGAAGAGGCGGTTGGGGCGCTGCAGACGAGTGCGGCCCTTCGGAGGTCGTGAGCGAGCGATGGATGAGAGCAGCAACGAGGTGACACGAGGCTGCAAGGCGGCGACAGAAAGATGGAAATAAATAGGGACGGCGGGGCAGTGCTATGAAGGTGGCGACGATGCGATGGAGGAGGGCTCCTGCAGGATGTTAGCACATATGATGAGATCCTTTGGAAAACGCTCACCTGTGGGCGCCACCGGTCAATAGCGAGAACGGTAGTTACATACAAGGCAGGACAACATCAAAGAGGGAGAGCAATAGCGAGGTGAACCGTAACGCAGAATAATCACAGACCGAGATGCCGTTGAAGGTGATCCCAGATTAGACATTGGGTGTTGAAAGCCCAACTTGCTGAGCATGCGTATCATGGCGAGCTGTATAAACAAGATGAGCGCGTGAAAACACGTAAGAACAGACGGAATTCCTTACGGATATTGAGAGGCGTTATGGAAGCGGCTTCCAGTTATTTACACTATAGACCTGGCAGTACATGTCGTCGTCTGCTCAGCCTTGGCTAATCAATGTCAGTCCATGAGGCACAATGTACAACATTGGACGTACTAATAATCATCGGCGAGCTCTGAGTAATCGTAGTCGAGAGTAACCCGCAGCGGCTCCGCAACATCGGGCCCCTTGGGAACCGGGAGTTCAGCCCTGTCCAACGCAACCTCAAGGATCCTGTCTACACTGGCAGATGGCAGCTTCCGCGCCGCAGCCACGAACTGTGACGTTTTCAGACCATAGTGCGCTACACTGAACTCGCCGTCTTTGGAGGACTCCTTGCCCTTGGCTGCATTGTACCTCTTCGCCGCGACTGGCCTGCCATCCTTGTCGTACGTCACCTTACGCAAACTCCACAACGTCGCCGCGCAGAGTGCCTTCACGACACATTCAGCAAAGTCTTCCAAAGCAATCAACAAATGTGCACGACTTACTGCTGCCGCCGCCAGGCCGATCGCGCCCCACGGGTACCTATCTTTCTGGCGATCGAACAGGCCGGGAACGTCGATGGCCCCAAAGGTTGCGTCCAGATGGTAAGCCAAGGGACCCGCAACGAACATCGACTGGTATAAGCCCTACGGGACCCATGCATCAGACCCGTCACAATATATAGGACGAGACATACCGATGAGTACTGAGCGTCAGGATCGGCGTAGAAAACCCGCGCGGGGAGCAGGACGGCTGTGCAATATGCACTGCGGGTTTCTTGATCGGGAAACTTCGAAGGTTTGGACTTGAAGAATGCCTCAAACGCGCGCAGAGCATGGCTTCTGATCGCTCCGCGCCACTCGTAGACACGTTGATTTAAGGCTGAACACGGATCCACCTACAGGTTATCCGGACCCGGACCTACGGGTTTCTGCAGGTCGCCCACTTCCACCTGGATCTGCACGGATAATACCCGCAACTTGACCTGGACCCGGTGATCCGAACCTGCAACCCACGGGTTAACCTGCATTCTGATCTGGAACCGTTAACACTCACAGGTTTCATACAATCTATAGGTTTTGAAGGGCAAACCACTGCTTGAAACATAAAATATGCGTCCAACTTACATAGAATAAGTACAAAACATCACTTTAAAAGCACACAAAATTGTGTTCAATACTTCCAAGGACAGCATACAAGTACACAAAAAAGCGTTCAATGTGTACAAGGATAACTTACAAGCACACAAGCATTGACTTAGCAGCACACCAGGTGACCGGCATTCACACTTAGGTTACAATCAAAGAGCGGGGATGATGTATTAACGAGGGTATAACGAGGGTATAACTGAGCAACCAAAGAACATAGTGCCTATATTGTACTAGACCTTACTCGATCTCGATGACCTCAGCGCCGGCGGGGGCGGCCGCAGCAGGAGCCGCCCGCAACTTGCCCTTACGGGACTTCTCAGTGAGAAGCTGGACCACCTCGGCCTCGGGCACGAGCTCTGGGACGTTGCTCCAGGATCCGAGCACTGTCCCGGTGCGGACGGACTCATCACTCAGCGAGTGACGGAGGCGCGAGACCGTGAGCCGGCCGCGCGAGAACGAGCGCTCGGAATCCGTGGAGGTCGCTGTGTCATAACCGTGTAGTCAGCACATGATCAAGCAATGCCTGCAGGATACTCACCTTGCGCCGTGAGGAAGTCGATCGCCATGCGTGCGAGTGGCGAGTTTGAGGTCTTCGCCACAAGGTCCCAGTACTCGAGCGGATCCTCGACGGTGGAGAGGGGGGGCGCCTCGAGGTACGTGTCAAGCTCGTCCTGCCGAGTAGCCTGGCTGCGGTTCGAGATCGTCGCGAAGAGCACCTGCGAAGAGGGCTACTAACGTGTCAGTAACCAAAGCAATGGCAAAGATGATACACATACGAGACGCGCCGCACGCTGCGCGCTGCGGCGACCAGATGCAGGGGAGATCGGGGACGAGCGTGATGACTGCGCGACATTGTTCGCGGACGCAGTGTTCGCAGGAGCCGAGCGCGACGCAGACGCGATGTTCGCCGCGGGCACGGATGCCACAGTGGCTGCGGCCGCGGGGGCATGCGGGGCCGCGTTGTCGGTGTTGGCCTTGTAGTAAGTTGTCCACTCCGAGCGCACGATGTCGACCGCTGTGGTGATCCATTCTTCTTCCCAGTCCTGATCCCGGAAGTATTGGAGCTTGTAGCGGGGATGAAGAACTACGGAAGGAGGTCAGTGACTGTACACACATAGATGTGGCAAATACTAACTCATGGCCACACGGTAAATGATGCTGTCGTCCGTTAGGCTATAGTACTTGTCGAGAATGACGCGGCCACGCTGTGCGGCCGCGCGGATCGCCGGGAGGAGCGCATCATCCTTCTTGAAGTTGTCGACGTGACTGGTGAGGACGTCGATGTAGGGGATCACTTGATGGACGAGCGCGTGTCCACTTGTCGAGATCTCCTTCGTCGCGAAGAGGAACGGCTGATAGAAGGATGTTAGTAGAGAGCTTTTGGATAGGACAGGGATTACATACATCAAGCAAGTCATGCAACTGCTGCAGTGCGACCCACTCGTCGTCGCTCAGGACGTACTGACGCAGGCGTACTCCACGGGCCTTGTTGAATTGGACCATGTCGCACAGGTCCGTGAGGACCGTGCGCATCTCCAAGGCGCGGCCTAGAACCTCCGTGACAGTGTTCCACCGCGTCTTCACGCTGCGGATGAGCACCTCGGAGTTCAGCTTCGCGTCGGCTGCGAGAGTCGCCAGCTCCGCGCGGATGGTCGGGCTATTCCAGACCTTCCGCGAGAGCTTCAAGATCTACCAATAGTAATATGATCAGTGAAATGATCACCTGCAAATAGGGCATAATCGTACCTTAGAGAGGGCCCCCGCAGCAAGGTGGATGTCGTCCGCCGTGACGTCGACACCGAGCTCCTCGTCATCGAGGCTGTCGATGATGGCCTGGTCCGCTGCCTCTCGGCTTTCATCGGCCTCCAGCGCAGCTTCGGCGTCCTCGTCGTCGATGTCCTCGTCGCCCCCCTCGATAAGGTGCTGGCGTCCAAACTGAGACAAAATCCCCTGTAAAAATGATGAGCTTAGCAACGAAAGAAGTTGCCCCGGAACTCACCTTAACGACCAGGTTAAGTACGTGTCCAAAGCACCGCACCCGGACAAGGGTGCCGCGGAACTTCGGCACGAGGACGTGCATCTCCTTGAGCATGGTGGTGTTGTTTTCGGCGTTGTCGCACGTCACCGAGAGGACCTAAGCTATCATTAGGGATGCACTGTAAGCGCTGACAAAGATTAGCTTACCTTCTCCTCAATGCCGAAGTCCTTGAGGCATTCGATGAGCTTCTCGGCAAGATACTTGCCCGTGTGCGAACTCGTCAACCTAAATACTACACTGTCAGAGTAAATTCAATATGATCACATCAGGAAAGCTTACCGCACGAAGTCGAGGATAATGTGCGCGATCTTGCCGTCATGGTGCCAGTGAGCGGTGATACCCAGGAACGCAAGGATGTTGGGCGAAGTCCAACCATCCACACAGATGTGCAGCCGCCCCGGGTATGCCTGCAATAAGGTTAGCTTCTGACGCAGCATGGGAGACATGAGTGACCGCGTACACACCTTGAACAACTCGATAACGAGTAACTTGCAGTGGTGCATGATGAGCTGGACGTCCCGAGAGACTGTCACACGCGAGGGGATCTCAACTCGGCCGTAGAGCATGCGCAGGAGCGCGCGGAACTCGGTGTCCTCAACCGCGAGGAACGGCCGGTGGTGACGGGCACACCAAAGTGCGAGGTAGTAGCGCACACGGGCCGCCGAGTAGGTAGACCCCGCAGCGAACACGGTGATCGCCTCACTCTCCGGGGTTTGTGCAGGCTCGCACTTCAGGACATGGCGGCGGAGGTTGCCCGTGGAGTCCTCATAGTCAGACCGATCCACCCAGGTACCCGGATGGCTACAAGTTAATGAGCAGGTGCTGATGCGGAAAGGATAGGTGTTGACTTACACCTTGCACGCGAAGCGGTGAACGTTCGGGCCATCCCCAGTGGCGGCAACAACTCTCGGCGGCTTGAAATGGTCATAGACCTTAGACCGCCAGGTCTTCGACACGGCATCTGTAGGTAGATGTCAGTGTTACAAAAAAGCGCGAAGAACGGCCCACGCACCAAGGATTTCGACCGGTGTCATGCCGTCGTACTTGGCCAAGAAACGGGCGCGCTTCTGGGCCGCTGTAAGCCGACCCGGCTGGACGTTGGCCAACGCATCCTGCGCGATGGCCGCGGTGGCTGCTATCGGGTCGTCCACTGCGACCTGAGGCGCGACCGCGGGCTCGTTGTCGGCGACATCGGGCTCGATGTCGGCGACACGCGCCCTCTTCGCCAGCGCACGACTGGCCCTGCCGCCGACATCCTTGTTGTCTGAACTGGGTGGTACAGACGGGTCGGAGTCGGAGCGGGCGCGACGCTTGCCAGAGGAGGACGACATCTGGGCGATGGGCGAGTGCAAAGGAGATAAAATGAGTGTGAGTTGGGAAAGGAGTGTGGGTGTAGGTGGGGACTGTACCTACAGTTCGTGCGGCTTAAATACCGCTCAGTCTTGACGGGAAACGGTGCACGCCGACAAGTCCGAGTTCAGACATCCCAGGGACATCCCGACGGTCGCGCAGGGGCCAACGTGGCCTCGTGTGCGACAACATCGCCTCGTGTAGTCCTATCTTGTGCTTACGGCCGAAGCTTGCGATGTCAGGCCCCCCTGGGCGGATGTTCACGGCTGGAAAAAAGGTCAGTTGGAGATGTGAAGGCCCCGATGCAGACTGCGATCGTGCGGCTCACCTGGATACACTAGGGTTCACCACGGGTCACCCCCGGGTAAATTCTTCGCAACCCGCACCCTTGACCCGCCGTACCCATACCCGCAAACCCTCGGGTTGCACGGGTCATGGGTTAAGCGCCGAGTCACGGGGGTTGGGCGCTACCCGTACCCGCCGCGGGTTTGGGGGCGGGTTAGAGCAGTCAGACACAAGTTCAAACACCAGAAACAGAAGTGGTTTTATGTCGTTACAGAACAGTACAAGACATAGATAGTGCTACTCCGAGTCCGAGCCCCCAACGGTCCTCAGCGACGGCAGGCTTGAGTCGCTATCATAGTCCAGAGCCGCCGAGTTTGTGCGAACGCGGTCTGCCTCAACGACCGTGTGAACGCGATCCGCCTCCACGACCGTGCCTCCATGCGCGTCTTCACTTGCGGCAGCCTCAAGATCGCGCGCGCGGCTCTGCTCAGCTCTCCAGGCATTAGAGGCCTGTGAGCTGGCGAAATAAGCTGCAGAAATGGGAGAGTTGAAAGCAGGATCGTACCTGATGTTCAACGCGAACCCAGTCGAGAACCAGCTCGAGTTGCCGCTCCCCCGTGAGGCCCTCCATAGCGGCGATCTCGCGGACGCGATTGACGAAGTGGGGCCAGTCCTGTCGGCGTTGACCGCTGGCATCTTCAATGCTGAAGAACACGAGAGCTCGTGCGAGCCCGCGCAAAGCCGCACGTTGGCGCTCGGTCGTCGATGCTGGGAACATCCCCAGCCCAGTGGGGTGGTTGATGACTTCAAGCCAGCCTTCCCATCGCGCACGCGAAGAGGCGAGATCGGCGTAGTCGTCCGGAAGAGTGAACTACAGTCCTAGTTAGTAAAGCTGACAGACAAATAAGCAAATGAGCTCACCGTGACGCCGGTGGTGTCGTTTTCGATGCGCGCGATGATGGAGGTGAACGAGCCGCGGCCGGCCTTACTCGCCCAGGAGTCAACGAGCAGGCGCAGCGTCGGGTCGGAGGGTGCAGCGGTAGGCATTGCAGCCGTGGTCGTGATCGGTGGATGCTGTATGGTGAGTGTGCGGGAAGGGGCAGAGGCGCGAGCACCTTCGGCCCCTTCTCCCGTGTCTTATATCTGCATCCCGGCGGCCGGGCGACGGAGGGATTCGGACAACGTGCACTTGCGGTGCCTCGTTATCTGCATACAAATCAGCAAGAAAAGGACTAGCTTGATGGGAGCGTGTAGGCACGGCGAAATAATCAGAATAACACAGGTATTCACGGTACATGAGGAGCGCGAGGCAGATCGATTGGACGACGGACGGGGCGGTGACTACTTAAAGCGGGAACTCGGGGCAACGAGCTCACTCGTTCTCTTCCACTTCCGGAAGCTGGGCCGCGCGGAACATGTCGGCCGTATCAACAAGTCCGTACTGGGCCCACACCGCGAGGCAGATGCTGGCCCGCGTGCTCTCGGCGGTCAGGCGGTTGCGGACGTGCGAGAGGAGCAGGCGGCCGCGGCTGAATATTCTCTCGACCTCGACGGATGTGGCTAGACATACTGACCTGTCAGTAGGGACCTCAGCTACGGTGCTGCTCTGCACGTACCGGGGATGTTCAGATAATCAATGGCCATCCTCGAGAGACGCGGGTACTTATGGCGCTTTCCCTGCCACCACGAGATGGCGTCCTTGACGGGCACTAGGTCAGCGGCGAGGTAGTCCTTGAGCTCGTCAATATCCGAGGCATCAGCTGCGCCGTTGAGGAAGGGGAGATTATCAAACATGTTTCCACCGTCGTCACCGCGTGCCTGTGTATGAGTCAGATGGGTACATGCGAACAACGGATGCACGGTGACTCACTGGGTCTGTATCGGCGGGCACTGAACCTGAGTTCGCGTTGTCGTCCTCGTCGGTGTTGGCATTAGCCTCGTCCTCGTCTCCCCTGCCTGACAACGGCAAGTGGGCGTACTTCTTGTTGAACTGGGTGCGGACAAGGTCCTCGGCGACGTCGATCCACTCCGGGAGCCAGCCGGCCTTTGCGAAGTAGGCCTTCTTGTAGCTCGGATGAAGCACTGCAATGGAACGTGAGTTAGCGGATGAAACACAGAGAAAAGACAACAAGACGCACCCATGGCGATGCGGTACGCCTTCGACGCGTCCGTGAGCTCATAGTACTTGTTTAGAGTCTTCTTTGCTAAGCCCATGGCGGTGCGGATGGCGAAGTCGTATTTGGCGCTCTGCAAGTGGCCGGTAGCGAGCCGCTGGTCAATCAAGTCCATGGCCGGGATGACGGTCGCGAGATTGGGAGTCCCGCGCGAGAAGAAATGAGTAGCCTCTTTGAATATCTGAGGAGAGGCATAGGGAGCGAGGAGAGGAGGGAGCAGAGGCGCAGGCACGCGTGCAAGAAACGTGGCCGAAGGAATAAGGTTTGTCAGCGGGGGTGCACTGCATAGCTCAAGAATTAAGGTTAGAGTTCGAACCTTAAGCACCTCAGTGAGCTGGCGAGCGATGGTCCACTCGCGCGCCCCGAGCTCATACTTCCGCAACCCCAAATCTCTATCCGCGCACATCGAATCGACTACCTTTCTGTACTCCAACGCGACCGTCAACATATCATACGTCGAATTCCACCGGGTGGACACGTCGCGCGGGATCACCCGGTCGGGGAGCTTCAACTCGGCCACACGCTTCTTATAGGCGGGCAGAAGGATCGTGGTGGAATGCACGACCTTCGAAGCAAACTTGCGGATCTTAGGGTATGCTGGTGAGCTCAGTCGTCATCGAGAGAGCTCGCAACACTCACTTTGGTCAAGCACAGGCGGACGGGCCGAACCTTGCGCTGGAACTCGGCGCGTTCCTCGTCCGTCATGGCCGCCACTTCATCCACCCAGCCCTCGTCGTCGTCGGCTCCCTCGGCGCCCGTGGGGAGCAAGAACTCACCCTCCCCGTCAATCTCGTCCTCCCCCTCGCCCTCATCTTCTTCGTCATCGCCGTCTGCAAGCTCATAGAGCTCTTCGTCCTCTTCGTCAACCTCCTTGCTAGATTTGGCCTTTGGTACGTCGAATTGCCGCAGCAGCGTCTTTACAACTAGGTTGATGACATGCGCGAAGCAGCGCACACGCCCCAGCGACCCCTCGAAGCTCGGGACGCGCTCGCCGAGGACCTCAGTCATGACGTCGTTTGCCGACACGTTGTCGCATGCCAGGCCGAGCATCTGCCCTTGTATCAGTACGTCATTACTCCTGTATCTTGAAATGTCACCAACCTTCTCTTCGACTCCGAAGTCCTGCAGGACGTGCATGAATGCCTCCGCGAGCCGAGCACCGGAATGCGACTAGGGGCCAATGTGGTATACAAGTGAGTCGATGGCATTTGAGTGGAGTTCACGGAGATTACGTACCTCGGCAACCTCGAGCAAGTCAAGCAGCATGCTGACGGGCTCGTCGTTGAGCACAAAGTGGACCGTCACCGCAATGAACGCGTGGTGATTGGGCGAGGACCAGGCATCAGTGGCAAAGCTTAACTCGCCTTCGTACTCCTGGAGGAGGCGGGCGACCTTCTCGCGACACTTAGTATAGATGACTCGGATATCGCGAGCGACAGTAGACGCGGACGGGATCCAATATCCCGGGCGGCCGGTCTTCATGAGCGTCTGGAAGCCCGGGTCCTTGACGATGATATGGGGCCGCATGCTCTGAGTGACCCACTTGACGATCTCAACCCTACATACCAACACTGAGCTCGCACTGACAAACATCGCATATATATATCAACCACGTACCTGGTCTCCGAGCGCGTGTGGGTGCGGTGCGAGTACGATACCTTCCCCTTCTTCCGTGCAAAGCTGTATGTAATGACGCCATCCTTTTGCAGGCCTCCAACGATCTTCTCGCGGACCTCGGCGACGCTCTCCGCCTTGTCAGCGTCCTTCAGCACCTGGGCGCCCCAGCACTTCCGCACATGACGGCGAAGATTGCCCGTCGAGGACGAGTCACCGGTGTCGAGGAAACGACGGCAGGTGTACTTACATCCTTTGGCCAGGCAGGCAAAGACGTGCGCGCGGCGGCCCTTCTCATACACGATCTCCGGCGTCGCCTTGTAGAAGGCGTAGACCGGGGAGGTCCAGTCCGCGCGGAGGCGCTCTAGAAGCCGATGTAAGCATTCACGCACATACATGTTTAATGGAATGCACTCACCGAGCTCGGCATCCGAAGACTCCTCCTCTTCAACGGCGGCCTGCGCCGCATCAACATCCATCTCGTCATCAGATGACTTCGCGCCCACACCCTCCTCCACACCTGACTCGTCGACGACAACGATGCCCTCACGCTCCAGCTCGGCGCGTTCCTCTTCCTCCGTGCGGCACGTGGTCTGGCGACGACCACCACGGCGGGAGGAGGAGGAGGTGCCTGACGAGCGGACGGATGTGTCGGTCGGCATGCGCGACAGCGCGCGACCACCTCCGTTGCCATTGGTGGCCTCGCCCGTGGTGCTGTCCGAGGCAGGCTCAGATGGGCGAGGCTTCTTGGCGGTGGAGGGTGTGCGCCCTCCGGTGGACATAGCAGCACGTTTGGTCATAGGTGAAGTGGGTTGAGAGGGTTGTGTGAGAGGAATAGAGTGAAGTTGTGGGTGCAAGGGCCTTGCGCGCGTCCATCCAGAAATACAGCCGTGTTACATAATAACTGTACAGTGGCTGGAATAATATATTGCCAGTTGTGGCTGAGATGCTGTGCACACTTGAGCGAGCACCGGCGTTCAGTAGACCGGTTTACCAAATAGGAAACTGCGGCGGGTCAGCGCTCGGGTCTCGGGTCCTGCGCGGGTACGGGTGATGTCCTGCTCGGGTGCCCTTTCTCTGACCCCAACCCCTACCCGCATGACCCCCGGGTCAAACCCGCGGCGGGTAACCCTACCCATGGTGAACCCTAGGATACACAGTGCTACCTACAATTGATCCAGAGTCGATGCCCCCGTGGTCAGCGACGGCGGCCGTGTTACGGTGTTGCGAGTGGGTCGTCGGTCAGGATAAATCGAGTGTTGTGTAGCAAAGACAGTGCCGGCGATAGCAGAGGCGGATTGCGCAAGCCGAGAGACGGAGGGTGAAGGTGGAGAGCCAGGAGCCGCGTAGGCGGCAGCGGGAGCAAGTCAAACATAGCGCCCACTTACGTCCACCCTTTCTGCGCCGCGTCCCACGCACGAGCCAACAGTGCAGCGCCCATCGCAGCCTGTCATTCCTCCTCCAACAAGACCTCTACTACGACACTGTACACTCGCGCTGAAGCACAGGCCGCTCATCTGCTGTTTACACCATACTCCTGGATCCTTGTACTTGCCATTCTAGTCCTGATCAGCCAAGGTACGATCTCGATCTACGGCGCCTGTCTTCAACCTCACGCTGGGTACTCATTTTTCCTAGCACGCAGCCCTCTCGAGGTCTCCACTTGATCTGTTTCATCCGTGTCGGGTGCGCAGGCCATGCGGAGCATTCGCATGCGTAGTTACTCGGTATCAAACCGCCACGAAGAGGATCGACTGGCCTAGAAAGTTGTGATCCATCGGGACACACGGAAGCCAGTGCGCGCGAGCACCTCAAGACCCCATCCTTCTCTTACGTCCCCTCCCAGAGCTCCCTCTGTACCTCCAACATCCTCTCTGAGCACTCCTATGGCAATATTCCACCTCTTCACGCTCGCGCGCGGTCTCGCGCGACTCGGGTTCGAGCATGTCAACTGCGTACACCTGGTCCTCTCCAGCGAGTCGACGGAGGGGCCCTGCACCAGTGGCCTCACGGTATGTGCTTGATTCTCGCTATACAGGAATGTACGTGCTGACTTGGCGTGCGCACGCCGCTGTAGATGATGCTGCCGACATGCGACCCCGACTACCTCGACCCCGACTTCTTCGACGACTGGCTCGAAACCATACAGGGCCCAATCATCACGGCTGCGGCAGACGACGACGATGACCACCGTGCATTCCTTCTGCGCATGGTGCTCACCTATCGCGCGTTCGCGCAGCACAACCCCGCGGTCAATATGGACGACTACGTCGTCTTCACTGGCATGTTTGTCCAAGCAGCACTGGCCCTGCAAGTGAACGACGATGCGGCCACCGACCTGCAGGCCATTGACGACTGGATGACTGAGACCATCCCCCTTGTGAGTACGATAATCCCACACTACTCATCCGCTCTCACGCAGTTTACCTAGGAGATACTTGAGCCGCGTGACCTCCCGCCTCGTACGGAGGTCCAATTTGGAGCTCCCCCCGTCGCATGGAGAATCCTTGGTCACACCATCGTCAGTACCAACAACTGGACCTCCCCCAACCTCGACACGACCAGGCGCCCGGAGACCATCCACATCCTGTCGTCCGTTCCTGCCTACTCGCGCGCGCTCGCAGCGGGCTCCACTGCTGCCGCGACTGGCACCTCCGTGGGTGCGGGCTCTACCGCTGCTGCGACTGGCACCCCCGCGGTGGCGGCCGCCACCGCTGAGCCTGCGACCGAGGCCGACAACGACGAAGGCTTCGAGAGCGATAGCTATTCTGACATGCCAAGCCTGAAGACGGCTTCGGACGGCTCGGGTGGGGGGAACAACTCGGACTTCGAGTAGGGGAGGAGGCTGCGGGCGCTCCGTGGGCGCCTCCTGACCGTCATGTACCCACCCACCCACCCACTGTAGTACGGACTAGCTACGTTAAGATGGTTGTTCTGTGTTCAAATATACTACTCGTTGGCCTATCATGTGTATGGATGTCCTCGAGTGAGAGCAAGCAGCCCGATTGCGCGAACTCTGTACCTCAACCTACAACAGGTCGGCCTCCATGCTGGGTCCTTGACCTGGAGCCGGCGCTTATCCGGAGCCGGGTAACCGGGACCCGTAGGAGCCGAACCCGCAGGTTCGGATCTAGGTCATGACGGCTCTATCCGCCGATAGACCCGAACCTACGTTCAGCCTTACGTTGATTGACCTGATGGAATTGACGCGTCAATTTAAACAATGAATTTTATGTACCGCGCGTGCTAGTGCTCACCACCCCGCAGACACGATCATTGGCCACAATTGTGTACGGACTATCTGCACCATAGACCGCATCCCAGATCTTGCGCAGAGTAGCCACGGTGATAATATCAGAGGACAACCAAGGGTTGTCGAGTGATCCCAGCCATGCTAACAAGGTAGGAATAAAGACGCGCCTCCAGGTGTTGTTGGCAGTAGCGCACTGCGGGAGATCAGAATTCTTTGCCGTGTTGCGCGGAGCCCTTGTTGTCTGCGGAAAGTCCTCGTCGTCGTCTCCGTCGTCCTCAATTACGATCACCTACACGCCGTACAGATCAGATGACTCGAGGCAGTGAATATCTGAGGGGACTTACCGAGGAATGGGAGGAACCGGCCGTGCTCTTAGTTCCCTCGCGCGCCGGTGGCTGCGTGCGCGTAGGCTGCACCGGCACAGTCCGCCGAGCCTTCTTTGGCCTACCGGGAGTACTGAGGTCAACAGGCTCGCATTTGACAAGAGCCTGCCAAATCTTTAGATGATAAGAGCACAACGAGGGGATCTGTTGACTCACCGTGCTCGTGAGTCGTTCGCCATTCTTGAGTGGACTGATCTTGGCGGCCTCCGCTTCTGGTGCTTCATCTTCCGTAGCCCCGTAGCCAAGGTTGGCTGCATCCTCCCCTGGCTCCGCCTTCACCCTGGCCTCACGCATCTTCCCTTCCTCCTTGGCGGCCTTCTTACCCTTCGTCCGAGTACTAACAGCCTTCTCCTCAGCAGCATAGGGGGTGGCGGGGATGGATAACGTGCGAGGGACACTGTTAGACGAGAACGAGGAAGTTGTTGCAGAGTTGGGCGATGCCATTTTGACGTTCGCAGCCCAGTGATGAACACGCGATTGCTGCCTGAGAGATCATAAGGAATTGAGTTAAGCTTCACGACAGCTTGTCATCGATGAACCTACTTTGTTGTGGCGGTGTCGGCGCTAAACGCTGAATCGGAGTGGGCAGACGCCGTCGAGGCTGGCACCGTAGCGCGCTTGAGCTTCTCCTTGGCTGCCTCAACGGTGAGACGAAGAGCGTTCTTCGGAGCCTTAGGTTTCTTCTTCACTGGCTCGTCATCTTCCTCTGGATCGGTGAGATCTGAACTTTCGTCATCAACAGGAGTCGCCTGACGGCGGCGGCGGCGGCATGGCACCAGAGTTGGCTGCTCGGGAGGCTCGACGTCCATCGCATCAACCTCGGACTTCTCGAGATCCTCCGTCTCAGACACCTCCGGAGACGGAGCACATTTGCGCTTGGCCTAATAACAGTCGCGTCGAGTGGGTGACCTGGCGCAAAAATGTCCTGCTCTCACTTACCAGCACCTCCTTTTGAGGGTCCTTCTTGACGTCTTTCGAGTGCTGCGAGCGAAGCTGACGCTGTGCCTGCTGCTGTTGCACGATCTCGACCTCTAGATTAGCAAGCTTATCCTTGGTTTCCCTGGCAGAAGCTTCCTTCCGCTCCTTAGCGATCTTCTTTTCTTCCTTTGCCTTCTTCGCTTCCCCTGCCCTACGACGAGGCTTTGGAGCCACGACGAGGCCAGGACGAGTGGTAGGGTTGGTGGGGCGAGTATTCGCCATTTTTGATATGAGTAGAGCTAAGGAAGAGGACAGGAAGGGGAGGAAGGATGTGGAGGGTGCGTATGAGGGGGGAGATGCCAACGTGGCCCGTCGTGGAAGAACGGAGAGGTTGTTTGTCACGGTTTTGCATTTTATAGCGGCATGCTGACAAGCGCTCTGAGTTCACTCCAGGCCGCCTCAAGCGAGTCCCCAGACGGGGTGAGGGATCTCTCACGCTGCCGCGCCTTGACCCCAACCGCATCGTCAACAGCAACAAGTCCAACAACGAACACCTCCGACCCCATGCTCACTCGCAGGTCAATCCTTCTGCGCCCAACATACACGCCAATTCTTACGTCTCCTACTGCAGATGCTCTCACCTGCCTCTCGTCCGCATTGAACAACCTAGTGGTTGGATACATAGGACTTACGCCTTCTACGACGGCCCGACAGCTCCCCTCCCACCCGCCATTTCCCTCCTGCCGTCGAACGGCGCGACCTCGCGGTTCCTAGGCAAATTTGATGTCCTGTCCTTGGTATTCAACGCGATATATCAAGACGAAGACGCGAGGCGCAACCGCAAACAGCTCGTCGGACTCATGCTCACGACAAAAGTTTTTTTCCATCACGCGGCCGGTGTTCTTTGGCGGGCTCTCGACGACGTCGGTCTTGGGCCCCTGCTCGACATGTTCGAGAGGATCGACATCCAGGCCGACTTGTGCGTTTCTCTCCGATTTTGGCTACTCTTGATGCTGCTGACACATTGCTCAAAGGACTACAGTACAAGCTTCCAGGACCATCATGTGGAGCGATATCTGGAATAACCTCCTCTACTATGCCTCCCACATACGAAGCATCAGGATCAACGGCGACGGCCACGACACAGAGGTGATTCCCACCCTTTCGTCCTTGATAATCGACCACTCTCCCCTTCTTCCGTCCCTGAAGCACATTTTCTGGGATGTTGCCATTCAAGGACGCGACAATCTCCTATATTTTCTCGGCCCAAACCTTGAGCGCCTCGTTGTGAGGGTTTGCAAGTTCTCGGGCAGCTCTGCCGGCGAACGGGCTTTCCTAAGCTGGAACGAACACCTCCAAGTAAAGCTGCTTCTGCTCGCACCCCATCTCTCGCGCTTCACCGTCCTCACAAACGAGTACCATCCTCCAACCGTCACACCCGAGCAGTACTTTCGTCAGTTGCATCGGCTGGAAGTAGGGGTCATCTCGAGTTGCGGTACGTACATTATGACTGATATTATTCTACTGTCGGGACGCTCACATTTCCCATCTTCCAGTGAACAAAAATTCCAGCTTAGCGAAGCTCCGCGCGATGCATCTACAGAGACTAGAGTTTGGAGTCTACTTCGGAGAGACCGGCATCGGCGTATGCTGGAGACTCTTGTCCATCTACCAATTTGCGTCCCTCCGGTCCATCCGCATCACCTCGAATGCGCCGCATTCGGACAAGCGCATGTCCTTCAAGCTCACCGAGAACTTCCGGCCCCTTCTCGAGCTTCGCGCGCTTCAGCGCGTCTGCTTGCACCTTCTGTTTCACGTCTTTGACTTCGATAACGAGCAGCTCCTCTTCGTTGCTGCTGCCTGGCCCGAACTGGTCAGCCTCCGGCTCATGTTCGCATTTCTGCATTCCACGAACTACTCCATTCCCGACATCCGTTCCCTTGCCGACGTTGTCCGTCTGTGCCCCTCTCTCGCAATTTTCACGGTCCCCGCGATGGAGGTCGCCAACTCCCCGGACACCTTGGATATATCTGAAAGCCCTAAATCCTGCCTCCGCTCCCTAACCATCGGCATCTTTTTCATTCCGGACAACATCGAGTCTCATGAGGTTACGACAGCACTGGGGAAAGTGTTTCCTGCTTACAGTACTCAGGAAACCAAGTAATATCGCCCAAGGTACATTTTCAGAACTCTAAGCAGTACTGAATTTTGACATGATTCACTGTAGCACACAGTTAACGAGGTGGTGCGGCATTCGCGAGCTCTCATGTAAGCGATACCACACTGCGACGGCTTGGGATGGGCCGCACCCTTTCTTCCCCGTTGTTGCTATCGTGTCATGTTTTATCACTATCATGTTCTGCTTTGTCGCTATTGTGTCGTTCATTGTTGCTATCATGTCATCTGCAGGTGTTCACAGAGTAATTCAAAGTTTTGTCTCCCATTTCATATCTTCTTCGCAATCAGACATTCATTTGGATACATTTCTAAGTGTGAGCATTGATGTGGTTTTACGAACACATCGAGCTGCTGGTATTGTTGCTAGGTCACCGGTCACAGAGTTACATAGTGATTACAGAACGCGGCTTCGAATTTGGTGTCGTCTATCTGGAATGGTTTATCACTCCAAATACTTTGCAGAGAGCTCCTGAAACACCTAATGTGAGTATTTTGTCCGCATGGGTAATCCAGAGAGCAGGACTCGGAAGACCCAATGGTGCCGGTGAGTTCGGGACGTCTGAGGCCCTCGTGGCTGACAATCGTGCGCCGCCAAAACTTAGGGCTCCGCTGGCGCCCGTTGCCGACTTCAACGCCCAACACTGTGGAGCCAAATCTAAACGTCCCTCCTCCTCCAAAGCTTCACTCTTAATGATCTCGAACCTGGACTCCCTCAGTCGAAAGCCCTGTCGCAGATTGTTCCAAGGACCCCTTACGCGTCGCAAATCGCCAACTTAAATCTGCGCTGCCTCCACGCGTCGGTAAGTGTCTCCGTTGTGGAGGGCCTCCGGCTTTGGCATGAGATGCGGCGATCCGACCTTGGAACACGGTCGAAGGTCTAGCTGGAGGGCCTCCAATATCACGGAATTTTAGCTGACAAGAGTTTTTGTTTGGCGCAGGCTCGACATGATACCTTCAGCTTCCGTAGTGTGCGTCCCAACTGCGGTCTCTCAGAGTTGATAATGCCTGACCGCCCCTGCGCTAGACGTGTGGTGGAGAACAAATTTACCCTGGTGTGCCGATAACAAGATCAAGCTCGAAAACTCCTTGCGAAGAGCTGTGAAAAACGCCGTCGCGGCAATGCAATCCACACATGGCAATGCCGCAGCGCTCTACTCCATGGATGGCGACAGCGACCCAGCTTCTGCTCATGTGGGACACATCAGCCTTGCACCGAAGGCAGGTGACAGCCCCTCAGGCATGCCCTCGGGCTCGCCTCACTTCCTAGAGCTAGAGGTCTCATCCATGTCCCAAGGGCTTTCGACGACTGTGTACACGTCTGTGATCTAGGGCTGCGCTTGGAGTGTCTCAACAATCCAGCCTCCACTGCTCCTAAAACGGTTCGCAACATCCGTAGTCGGCTTGTATGCCTGAGGGCCGTTCTGCAGGTACGTCCAAGCCCCGAGATTTCACGATCTAACCAATGGTCTGAACGTCGTCGCAGAGAGGCCCCTGTGAAGAAAAGCCCCGTTGTCCTCATTCGACTTCGAGGTCGACGTGAGCTACGTCCTTAGCTACCGAGAGGAGGCTGCTGCTGCGCTCGAGTGTGTCTCGACCATCTCCCGCTCTCCGTCCATGGTCTCATTCGTCCCGTCGGAGCGCCCCCTCCTCGGAAAAGCACGCAATGATCGGCGCGCTCCAGAACATCAGGAGGAAGAACATCGGCTGCACCGTTTCACCGTCCTTGCCAATGGCATCCCATATGGTGGTAGGCAAACGGTGCGCCTCTCTTCCAAATACAGCAGTGCTCTATCTTTGACGATCACGACATTCATATGCTGATTACAGGAAGTACATAATCTCTCACGGAACGCCAAGTTAGAGGAGCAAGTTGAGGACGAACTCCTCAGAGACCTGGCCATACAGAGGGTGGCTGGGTTTGGTGACGGTACGATGCAATGCACGCCGACTCCTTGCTCCGGAACTCATCCGATAATCCATCCAGCAGTGTTCGCGTATATCCTCCGCAACTTCACGAATACTACCAGAAAGGAGTGCTGGCTTCGTGCGGAGCTCTTCTGTACTTGATCGAAGCTTTGGGCCGGGTCCCCTTCGGTGTAGGTTCGCGACCGAGTACGCGATTCAAATGTCCTCTTCATTATGTATATCTACATACTCGCACAGCTCTACATGCCTAGCCTTATGATATATCTCAGTGGCAGTTGTTGTGCAAAGTAGGCTGATACACTCCGTGCTTACTCCGAAACTGGCAGAGATTGTTCTGCGAAGCCATCTGGTCCGCTTTTGCTCCGAATGTACGCCCCGTTATTCTCCCAACATCTCCCGACTGCTGACCTATTTTTTTGCAGCGCCTGGCCAGGAACGTTTAAATAGACCGTCGCGATGCACTAACACTCGACATCTTTCCTCATCCCTACCCTCCTCCCTCCTCCCTGCGCCTGAACCCTTCCCCTATCTACATCACACTCGCTTCTCTTCCAAGGCCCGCAGCATGCTAAAATGTCCTGTTCTCAGCTGCAAAAGTGTCCTGATGAATCGGACTGGGTATACGCAGCATATAAAACTGAAGCATCCTGACTGGGAGCCAGAACCGCCTCTGCTTCGCCCCGTCAACTACGATGCTGAGTCAAACGACGAAGGCCAGGTACCTCTTGGTGAGCCAGCCATGATCGCGTATGTGGTATTACTAGATGGCTGCTACAGACTTTCCAGCTGACGTATTTGTGTTTAGCAAAGAAAACGAGCAAGATGTCGGAGTGGTAGTAGCTGAGGCGTCCGTCAGCGCGGGGTCTGTACATGCAGGGGCCGAGCTCCTCAAAGCTGAGATCTTTGGTGAAGGTACATCTGTGCCGCCTCGTCAAGTTTTGCGATAC
Source organism: Trametes pubescens (assembly GCA_001895945.1). Classification (NCBI taxonomy): domain Eukaryota; kingdom Fungi; phylum Basidiomycota; class Agaricomycetes; order Polyporales; family Polyporaceae; genus Trametes; species Trametes pubescens. The sequence goes on from MNAD01000682.1 coordinate 20,490, forward strand.
TCACCGGAGCCATAGAGTACGCGGGGACCCCTTCCGAACGCGCTGATGATGGAGCACAATCGGATGACTTTGATGATGAAGAACAGTCGGACGACCAAGACGAACAGTCAGACGATGCAGAAGAGCAGTCCGACGATAATGGATCCAGTAAGTATGGTACGCGACTCGCGTGTTGACCTGCATTGATTCTGCGCTCTAGGCCGTTCACATCGTTCTTCCCCACCGTCATCGCATTCTGGTGAAGAATCACACGATGAGCAGTTTGAAAATGACGAAGGCACGCAGCTGGCTTTACCATTCGTTTTCTTTATACTCAAGAATTGGGGGAAGCAGTTCAGTCCGGTCCAGATGACACCAAGGCAAGCCCAGAAATGGAGGAGGCAACATACACGTTGGATGGCTCGCAACGTAAGATTTCCTGGCATCGCTCAGAGTTTGCTAGTCCATTGACACAGATCCAGCGGAGCAGAGCACCCATGGCCCCGACCGTCGTGCACAACAGGGATCTTCTGCAGATCAAGGTGCTCAATGTTGTGTCCCAGATACGGGCATGACTTCAAATATCCACCCCGTGATCAATGGTATGTTTTAGTGTTGCGCTTACAGCTATATCAGTTGACTTATTCGAGTTCAGGGAGGCCAGTCGATCATGACGGCAACCGGCTTCCTATTGGAGCAGCCCCGCCTCCTTCCCCGATGCGCGACAAAAACGACTGGTTTCTGTACAAGGATCGGGTGGCTTTTGAGCTCGCCGATCTCTTGTATGCCACAGAACAGATGTCCGCCGGCAACATCAATTCTCTTCTTGAAATCTGGGCCGCGGATCTGGCACGTTACAAAGCATCCCCACCATTTCGCACTCAGGCGGATCTGTACCGCTCGATCGACGACACTCCTCTCGGCGGCGTGAAGTGGGAGAGCTTCACTGTCTCCTATGGCGGGCCTCGTCCCGATGACGATGTTCCCACCTGGATGACAGACAAGCACTCAATCTTCTTTCGCAACCCTCTCGAAATCGTTCATGGTATGCTCTCTAATCCGGACTTCAAGGACGAGATTGACTACGCGCCGCTTCGGGTGTACGGTCCCGACGGAAAGTGTCGCCTGCAAAACTTCATGAGCGGAGAGTGGGCGTGGAGACAAGCTGTGAGTGGTCTGCTTGTCAGCGGTGTGTTACTACGCCTTTCATGCTAACAACTCTTCTAGAACATCATAAGCCAGAAGGTGTCGTGCACCGACACCTCCTTTGTACCGATCATTCTCGGCAGTGACAAAACGACCGTTTCCGTCGCGACTGGACAGAACGAATACTGGCCCTTATACTGCTCCATTGGGAACGTACACAACAATGTCAGGCGCGCGCATCGAAATGCCGTCGAGGTTGTCGCGTTCCTAGCAATCCCGAAGAGTATGTACTCCCTATTTCACTCTCCCCGTACATCTGTGATTAAATATGCACCTTGACAACTCAGCGAACAAGAAGCATGCGGATGACGCGAACTTTCGCAAGTTCCGACGTCAGCTCTTTCACACATCCCTCTCGAGAATCTTGAGTCCTCTTCGGCCATACATGGAGGATCCCGAAGTCGTTCGCTGCGGGGATGGTCATTTCCGCAAGGTGGTGTACGGTATTGGTCCCTACATCGCCGATTACCCGGAGCAAGCATTGCTCGCCTGCACAGTTCAGGGATGGTGCCCCGTGTATGTGCTGAACTACTAGATCCTTGTTCACCAAGTACTTACATTTTACTTCGTCGTACAGCTGTGCTAACCCGAAGGACGATCTTGACGCCGACGGGGCTCTCCAATGCACTCGCGAGCACACCAAATTTTTGGTTTGTGAATTCGAATTGGGGGATCTATGGCACAGCTATGGAGTAGTTGGCGACGTTGTAGTATGTATATCGATTCGCGTTAGAGCGGCACAATGAGACTATTGACTGTCATCCATAGCCTTTCACGAATGACTTCCCGCGGGCAGACATTCACCATTTGATCTCTCCGGATATCCTCCACCAGTTGATCAAAGGGACTTTCAAGGACCATCTTGTCACCTGGGTAGAGCAGGCTCTCAAGATAGAGCACGGTGAGTCTAAGGCATTGGAGATCCTGACTGAGATTGACCGGCGGTAAGTGCATGCATATATACTTCTTTTTCAGTTCTAATCTTGTCGATCATGCAGAATTGCCGTTGTTCCGGCGTTTTCGAAGCTCAGGCATTTCCACGAGGGAAGAGGATTCAAACAGTGGACAGGAGACGACTCGAAGGCCTTGATGAAGGCGCGCGATTTTCGAGAGCCATCATATACTGCTCTGACTTCGATATCCAGGTATATCTCCCAGCAATCGACGGCCTTGTATCCGCCGACATCGTCCGCGCCATTCGCGCTTTCTTAGAGTTCTGCTACCTCGTCAGGCGCGACGTCCATATGGAGGATAGCATCACGGAGGTACAGGAGGCACTCAACTCCTTCCACCAATACCGCAAGATCTTTTTGACCTTGGAGGTGCGCCAAGACTTCTCTCTCCCACGGCAGCACTCCCTGGTCCATTACGTCGACAAGATATGGGAGTTCGCCGCGCCGAACGGCCTCTGCTCGTCAATAACAGAATCGAAGCACATAAAGGCCGTCAAGGAGCCCTGGAGGCGCTCAAATCGCTACGAGGCACTCGAGCAAATGCTCATGACGAACCAGCCACTTGGAAAGCTCGCTGCCGCACGCGTGGACTTCAAGGAACGTGGGATGCTAGATGCGACTCTTTTTAAGGTGGAGAAGAAGGCTCCTGGTGAGTCTCCTTCGCGATTTGTCAGAACTTGACTTCTCATCTTCCGTATCATTTGAGAAAAACAGTCAAAGCGCAAGGCGTCTTCGAGAACTCGAGACGCAGAGGCCGAGACTGAGGGTGCCATTGATGGACCCAGAACCATGGCACGCGTGGAGCTAGCTGCGACACCTCGTGAGTTTTGAAATGAATCAAACTCAGGCTCTCGTGCCCACTGATATCCCTCCGTCTGTAGAACACCAGTACGGGCGAACCGTGGAGCAGATCGCCGATGTCTTCGCTATCCCTTCTCTGCAGCAGCTCATACGTTGTTTCCTCTACCACCAGCTGCATCCCGCGGAGGGCCTGAGTGGTGCATCAATTCCCTTGGATCGCTGCCCACCCTTCGACAACAAAGGTTTACTTTCAGTTTATCACTCCGCCTCCGCCACATTCTATGCACGGAGTGATCCATGTGGCACCGGCGGGATGCATCGCGAAATTATCCGCGCAACTCCGAAATGGCGCACGGGGGCCGCACGATTTGACTGCGTCTTCGTCAACCGGCGCAACAACGCACACGGACTTCTCGGGATGGAGGTCGGCCGGATTCGCCTTTTCTTTCGCATTCACCACGAGGGCCGCCAGTACTCTTGTGCTGTGGTACACTGGTTCCACAGAACGGGCGATGAGCCTGACGAGGACACCGGCATGTGGGTTGTGCAACCAAGGTTTGTTGGGAACCCTCGAAAGCGGTCCCCCCTTCTTTCGGTGATCCATCTTAACACTATTGTTCGTGCCGCTCACCTGATCGGAGTGAGTATAGACAAGCCCGTTCCAGATGGACTGGAGAGCCGCGGCGCATTGGACCATTTCCCATCTTTCTTTGTCAATAAGTACATAGACCACCACGCGTTCGAACTTCTCCATACCTCCGTATCGCGATAGTAGCTCCTTTATGATACCCTCTACTTACCCCGTAATTGAATACTATGTAATTTTGGACTGTTCTGCGCGACACTCGTTTGGAAGGGATGCCAGAATACAACCAAGACGGGTACACAATATTCTGATGACATTCCGCTCGTGGTGTTTTGACGCTCGAGCGCTCAACGCTCAACTTCGGCCTTGACACTCACGCACCTTGCCTTAGGCCACCTCTCTCCTTCCCTGGCTCGCTCGTGCTCGGGACATGACCTCCGATTAAACTCAGCTAGAGGAGCTAAAGGCACCTATTCTAGTTCATCGTGGCTCCTAATCTGTGCTTGAATGTCTCCACGTCGCACATCGTGTACTGGGACCCTCTGACTGCCACACGGCAACATTCTACTCCTCCATCGGTCGCATGAGGTGCACTTCCTCATTCTGGAGCTACCATAGGGTCTATCTCGCTTTTCTCAGGTTCTATGCATCAACAATCTGCCGCGGAACTCAACGCCAAGGACGCGTGCCTACAGCGCTCGGAGCATGGCATCCAGTAGACAACGGGTTCGGGTTCACAGTAAGTTCTTTAATCTGTTCTCAGTGCGGCGGTATGTCATTTCTGTTTTCAATGCGATGTGTTTTGTCTCCCAGAACAAGGAGAACAAGGTTCTTGCGCTCCTCATCATGACATGCAAGCCTGTCATTGTATCATGCGTTGCTACGACACCATAGTAGCTATCTCCTCTCTCTGCGGCTCCTTGATGTCTGTTTGGAAATGCTCTGTGTCTTGGTTGTCTCCAGTACTGTCTATCTCTGTTTCTGGGGTTGCGTTCATGTGGCTGTCGAGGTTTGGAAGGTCTCCCTGAGGACATGTCTTCAGTGTTATGAGCTGACGAATGCGGGTCGGTAAACCTGGATCCACGAAGGAATATGTACTTCATTCTCTAAGGGCTCGATTTGAAGATTGCGCCAGGGCACAGTACTTGAGAACTAGGCTCATCTTCACGGCTAATTTGGTCGTTGTTGCGAAGATCAGCGTGCTAATCATGATTCTCCTCTATTCTAGCGACTGGAAAACTCTGCGCTGTTATCATGAATTGGTGTAGCCTGAGGGCACCCTCTAGGTTCTCTTCCTATCGGTCTTCTGCCCAGTGATTCCGACCTATCGCCACCTCTCACCACCTCCCCGTCCCAGCATGTCTTCTACTACTTGTCAGACCATGCGGCTCATCACTGGGCATGTTGTGGTTTACATTTCCCCGCAAAACATGGCTCACCCCTGTCCATTCTCCTTTCTAGAGCCTCCCGCGGAATCGCCCTCGAGCCCACCCGCCAGCTGCTTGAATCCCCGAGCAACCTCATGATTGCCACATGCCGCACACCCGAGAAGGCAGCCGCACTCAGCAAGCTAAAGAGTAGTGCAAAGAGGGCGCTGTACGTCGTTAAGCTGCAGGTGGACGACTTCGACAGCATTTGTGCGCTCCTGAAGGCGATCGCGCCCATCCTTGGCGAGAACGGGCTCGACTACCTGTTCAACATCGCCGGCATTGTGAGTAAACAACCGCACTTCGTCTCCCGCAACACCGACTGAGCTTGGTTGAAACATGACACGCCGCTCACGCTAGACCCGGAGGTGCTCCTCGAGACGCTGCGGATGAACACCGTTGGCCTGGTGCTGGTCACAGACGGCGGTGCCGTTCTCTGAGAAGGGCAACATGAAGGTGCTGAACGTCTCGAGCGCGCTGGGCAGCATCGCGAGCGCGGAGGCGTTCGGAAAGGGCACCATTACCTCGTACTCAATCAGCAAGGCTGCGCTAAACATGTTCGTGCGTATCTTTCGCGCCTCGTGGGAGTTTGTGTTGCTAACGGCGGGGTGTAGACGTATAAGCTGAAGCAGGAACGGCCGGATTTGATTGTAGGCCCCTATATGTTGTCAAGCCATCGAACATCAATGTTCGCACCCGACACCCACGAGCAGTCGGCGCAGCTGCGCGACGGCGCCAACGGAACGAGGATGGATATGAATGGGATGCTAGAACAGGCGGTGCAGCCGAGGAGGCGGCTTCCAAAGAGCTCTACGCCCCGTTGTATGGCCGCTCCGCGCAGCCTGTAACGTGTTCTAGGTTGTATCTATGTACGTATTCCTTAATCACGACTCCTGTCGACGGCACTGACCCCAACCACGCGCTCGCAGCATGCCCAGCACAGTCCCCTTGCGGTGAAGCCCACACTACAAGCTATGCCAGAAATCTCCGCAATGGCGGTACGTCTATAGCGCAAATATCTTCGCGCAGGACGTCAGCTGAATTGCTATTCCACTGTTAGGATTAGCGATCACAGTGCGTGGGTGATAAGGCGGAAGCAATGAGGTGGCGCCACGCACAGCAGCGCTCGCGTACGTCATGTACATCCGCAGTACGAGCACGATTGAAGCAGTACGTAGGTTTGCCACTGATTTCGCTTCAAGCCACTCACCTGAACGCTCCATAAGTAGTACATACACTGCTCGAGCCTGTAATCCGGTGGAAGTGATCGGCGGCTGGGGAAGGGCTGGCGGCAGAGTTAGATTCTGCAACAGCTACATTGAAGGTGCGTTGCATCATCTGCTGTACACCCTCTATTCATGTTTAAAGGCGTTGGGTACTCGATCTAGGAACGGCTGAGCGGGCAAGCACATCACTTGATAGGACGTGCAGAGGGCCATCCGAATTTTCCTCCGACTGGTTGTGTCCTGCCCGCGCTCACCCCGACTTGACCTCCACCTTCCTCTACCGACCTCATCTCCCCATATTCCGGCTATATCGCGCCCCGCTATCATTTTACGAGTTTGCGTCCGAGACCAGCATTTATATCTCTTCAAGCTACTATCAGGATCCCGTGCTTGCTCCCTTCGCCCGTGCGAAGACAACACTACCGTGCGACCATTCTCGACCTATCCACCAAGTCTACCCATCATCCCCGTTCACCGACACGGCACTTGCGTTGTCCGTCCCGCTTCCAGACCTCCCCGCAGAGCCGTCAGAAGCATGCGTCGGAAGGCCCGATCGCGAAGAGATCGTCGATGAGAACATGGCGCTCAACGGATCGCGCTACTTTCACCGCCGCTAATAGTCTTTGTAGGTTCAAAGGAGCTGTCTGCTGATGGTTGAAACTGCGGAGGGCACGGAATCGAAGGCTGGCGATACGGCGTTCTCAGTAGAGCCGGAGGACGGAGGTGGGTCTGCGCCACCATTTCCTCCAGTACATGATGGCTCAGCCTTTGTAGAGTTTGGAGTGTTCGGGGATGCGAGGGCAACCGGCAAGGCGAAGGCTTTCATGACGATCAAGTCCTGATTGAGCCGATGTCTGTCTGGAGTCCTCAGTCGCCGATCAGCCTCCATGAAGACTCGCCATTGGCGGAACCTCGCCTTTTGGTAGTGAGTCAAGTAGCCGATCTTCCGGTCCGCCCTTCGACCCAATTCTTTTCGCCATCGCGTCTGGACCGCCGCTGACGTGGGTAGTCAATTCTGAGACGAACTAGTCTGCCAGTCCAGCAGTACGTTACCTCCTTCCCCCAAACTTGGTGCGCTGTCTCTGAATTTTCCGGACTTCGGTGCTCCGGCGCTTGGGTTCGATCACCATAGCCAACTTTAGCAGCAACACTCGCCCATCTCTCCGCTCGAGATTCCCTTACAACACGAAGATTGCCATTGGTTTGGTGGCGGGAGTCATGGTGAACCATCCGGCTTCCATGCTATGGATATAGCGTTGGGGCACCCCTCTTTCCTTCAACCTTTCAATGCCTTCCCTCTGCATCCGCCTCCGGTTGATATCAATGTGGACCTCGGATCGGAATACTCTGACACCGTAATGCCTTCAGATGATGAAGGCAGTGCGCCGCTGCCCCGGGCCGTCGTCTCCATGTCGACAACCTTTCAACGACCTTTACCATGCAACACCTCCGCACGGAGATCTCTGTCCCACCTCCGCCCCACACTTCCCCATAGCGCACTGCTTTCGCTCGCCGACTTCGACATGGAAGATTCAGAATCCCCTCATTCGCCACACCCTGCTCTTCCCGAGCTCGAAGATGAAGATATGCAGCCACCTTCGCCGGAGTCGCACGCTCCTCCAATGGCTACCATTTCTCCGTCCCTGCTCGGGGGCTCTCCCTCACCCAGACGAGAAGGACTAAGAGTCTTCAATCATTCTCCATCGACGCCCCTCTCGCGCGTTCGAGACGATACACAGTTTATCGAAGTGCACCTGGACCCCGTGTCGACCGATCTGCCCAACGACGAGTTCCTCGGGAAGAACGCGCTCCAGCAGGAGTGCGAGGCGCGCCGAGCCGAGTCGGAGCTCAGCGAGCACATCACGGTCGCCGCAAGTGCGCTGCTGCCGCCCATCGAAGGATCCTGCGGTGTTTCGCCCACGGACCCCGAAGTGGCAGAGCAGCGCGCGCAAGCGTGAACTGCACATCACGATGGACATGCGCGGGGAGGCGCGGCGCATGCGCAAGCTGCAGAAACAGCCGAGCAAAGAGATTGGCGCGCTGCTCAACCCCAAGATGCAGACACCGATCTCGCCGATGGTTTGTGCTTTGACATAGATAGATGCTATAGGTGAGAACATCAGCCTGGACGCTTCGTACGAGCAGTGATTCACATGCTAATAAGTTGCATACGACCTCGAGCGGCAGCTCAACATCGACCCCAATGCGGTCGGGGGGTTGAGAATAAGGTGTGTTAAGTATTCTGCTGCATGGACCAGTACCTTACTTGCTCGTCACAGGCTGTACCCCTGCCTCGCGTACAGTGAATTGACCACCATCGGCATTTCAGCGGTCATCAAATTCACGATCATTAGAGCAGCAGGGACAGCTGCTCGTGGCTGTCCCTCGGGCCGCCTCGTTTATCAGCCATGTAAGAGTAGCTTTGTACCCGTTCTCGAAATACCCAGCTTCTGTCGGAAGACTGCCCGAGTCGCCAGGAGTGGCAGGAACCAGTCAGAGCGAATGTGCGATGGTGGGATTAGTGTTTGACTGTTCCTATTCCAGGCGGCATTTAGTTCACAACGTGTCTATATTGTCTTTATGTACATGGCTCTCCTCGCGCTCCTGGATCACTTGGGGATGTGCGGTGTCTTTAGTCCTTAAGCGTCTGGCCATAACTTATGGCACAGATGGCGACTGCATTACGGCCTTATGCCTCCTGATCGTGACTTGAGCCCTTACTGGTCTGGCCCAGGCCGGTAAGGGCGGGCCGGGATTTTGCTGATGCACCGCCGAATTGAGACAAGAGGGACAGTATCGAGCGACGAGCTCACATTGCGTTCAAGATCGGCTTCAGCCGAGGATGCCGGAAGTTTACGATAGACCTGTTTGGCGTAGCCCCAACACTGCTCAATGCAGTTAAGTTCACAATGGAACTTTGGTAGGAAAAGGATGGTGAAACCGCGAGCCTTGCAGTGTGTTTCGAGGAGGGATTTGACGTCGCGAAAGTCAGGTTGATTGAAGAGAAGACGGCGGCAGCAACAATCAAGCGCCGGCGGTGCGCACTTGAATGCCGGGCACTGCGCGCGCAAGCTGCTCGCGTTCGCGAACCCACGCTCCTGCAGTATGATGGTCATTCCCTTGAAGACACCTTCTCTGGGATGCCCAGCAGGGAAGTAGAGCAATTGTGGTGAGCCATCTTTGAATCGAGCATCTTCCATGCGAATCTTTGTCTTGAGTACCTTCCCATCTGG
>MNAD01000682.1:29912-45348 GCA_001895945.1 Trametes pubescens
CTTCCCATCTGGTCCACGCACAGGCGTCTCCACACTGAACATCGGCTTGTCGTCTTGTGTCGGCTTCATGGACATATGACGTGCTGAAAGCGCATCGGCAGCGTGCTTCAGGTGAGTAGTGGCATTGTCGAAGATCAGGACGTGGTCCTCGTCAGGGTAGTGCCATGAAAGGATGTCCATCGCTGCTGTTGCTTGTGCGAGGATTTCCTCGTGTGTAAAGTATCCATCACGATTCTTGCCAGGGCAGAACAAGACCCGAGTGGACTCCTTGCTGTCAGGAGAGCGCAGCCAACCATAGTCCGCCAAGATGAAGTCTGCAGCCATGAGTGAAGCACCTTCCCCTTTGGCACAGGGTACTGCCTTTTCGGACTTATGCACCCATCTTGTCTTCCGTCTGTCGTTGGCGTAGAAGACAGACTCGTCATGAAACCAGTAGACCACACGGCGGGGTGGGGTATGGGGGGGCGATGACACAGGGGAGGATGGCGAGCACGGGGCTGAAGTCAATGGATGCTCACTGAATGTGGGCGGGCGGACTGGAATTGGGGACGGTGCAGCATCAGGGGTCCCGGGAGAGCACGGTGTCACAGAGGGGGTAGAGTTAGGCAGAGGAATAGATGGCGGCACTGTTGTGACCTCTGCACCGTCCTTGTCCCACATGCGAGCACGGCTGTCAGTTTGTGCCATTGCGGGGAGAAACCTATCCTGATGATAGGTAACAACATCTGCACGCTCATGCCCATCCACATACTGGCCACTTGGCACCTTCGTCCACCGGTACTCCAGGGCGTGCATCCAGACCTGTGCCGTGGACAGGGCAACCGGTTTTGTGAGCCCATATTGTGCAAGAACGGCAGGTTCTGACATGAAATGGATGATGTCCATTGCTTAGACATACTTCCCAATGCTCTGGAGGTGCTCTTCAATTGCAGTCCTTAAGTTAGGGCGGCGCTCGAGGAGGGAAAGTTGCCATGGTCGGGCCGCTGTGCTTGGGAGCGCATGTTGATCGGCGATGAAGGAATGTGTCCAGCTGCGCAGAGACTTCGCTGTTGCAGGTCCCAGCTGGTAGGCCTTTGCCGTCTGAAGTGAGGAAGCGATCCAGCCGCCACCAGGGCTCTGCGAGACGTAGAAACCGAGGAACATCTTGATTTGTTCCATGCGGTGCTGGAGCCGGTCATTAGGGGTAGTCAGAGTACGCGATTTTACGCGATTTTACGGCGATTTTGAAGAAGATTTTGCGGAGATTAAGTGCTCAAAAGCGCCCCAGAATCCTCTCGCACTCTGATCACCCCCTGGAGGAAGCCTGTGCGTGCAGTGGATTCCCGTGTGGATTCCCGAAGATATAATTAGTAAACCAGCTGGTCAACATGTAAAATGGTCTATATAACTACACGTACAGAAGCTGAATGAGGTATCATGGTGCAGCGGTACCAGTACTGCTGTCCGGAAGTGTGGTTTGTATGTTGCAGGGTTCGCATCCTATACCTGCCATTTTTTTGTCTCGAAGATTTTTACATTCTCGCTCATTTTCACTTCGCCTGATCTGCAATAGACCTACAACTGAACACATCGGTAATGCGCTATCTCCTCAGAGTGTTGGTTTTATTCCCCAAACATCTGGCGGTGCTACCTGCGAGCCTCAAGGTAGGGCATATCAAGGCATTCCCAAAAAGGCAAGCGCGCAAAGTTGGCGTCTGTCGTCGCATCGTACTGCGATGGAGCTCCTCTCACCATGCCCCGCTATACAAACCGTACTCGCCGTGCTCGCGCTATCATCCATGATTACCTGCTTTATATAAAGCTGAAAAAAATTCGCTTGCGCCGTGCTCGAGCTCGCGGAACACTGGACAACATATCCGACATATCTGAGTCGTCCACCTCCTCACCGGACTCATCATCCTCGGGACTCGCTAGCTTCTTCTCGTCAATGTCCTTCTCTAGTGCTGTCTCTTCAATTTCAATCTCCTCGGGATCTAGCAGCACTTCAGGAGACACGGCAAGCTCGGATGCACCAAGTCTTCTTGATCTTGATCTCGAAACCCTTCCAGATCTACTGCCCTACAGATTTGAAGACTCGTTCGAGCTCCTGCAAGACCTCGATGACACTCTGGAGGATGACAATTGGTCAGAAGGCTCGTCAGGGGATGATGGGGATGATGAAGACAGCAGTGACGAGGATGAGGACAATTTGCATTGGGAGGGTAGCCGCGCGCGCGGAGTAGGTCAGCATGTCCATCGTGCACTGCGATCTCTCTATGCATACCGCTATCAAGCGGCTCGTAACACGCTTCCCCGTGGCCCAGCATTCCTCCCCCATATCCTCCATTCCCACAAGGCTACTCGACCTGACCACTTCCGCCAACAACTGCGCATCAACCCTGTCACATTTGATCGACTTGTCGCACGCCTACAGCCTGACCCTGTCTTTTCTAACGACTCCGACAACTCTCAGATATCGGTCGAGGAGCAAGTCGCTATCACGCTGTACCGATTCGGCCACTACGGGAACGGTGCAAGTCTGCAGGAAGTCGCAAACTGGGCTGGCTTCGGGAAGGGTACCATCGACCTGATCACACGCCGTGTCATGACCGCTATCCTACGCCCAGATTTCCTTCAAGAGACGATCCACTATCCATCAGAGGAGGAGAAGGAGAAGGCGAAGAAGTGGGTTGAGCAGCATTCTTGCAAGGCATGGAGAGACGGGTGGTGCATGGTTGACGGTACACTGGTCCCTCTCGATGAGCGTCCGTTTTGGTATGGAGAAAGTTACTTTGATCGTAAATGTAACTATTCGTTGAACGTGCAAGTGCGTTGCTTCAGTCCCGAGTCTTGCCGGGATTTGATTTGCTTATATGTGATGTAGATCGTGTCGCTTCCAAACCTCCGCATCGTCGATGTTGCCTATGGTTACACCGGGAGTACGCATGATGCCACTGCATGGAAACAGACACACATCGCTCAAAACCACGAGACTGTTCTATCGGAAGGGGAGTTTGTATGGGCTGACTCTGCATATCCGGTACGTTCCGCTTGCTGGTATATATATGAATACTCACACTTCCCGCAGATTGATGTCTGGATCATCGCGCCGTACAAACTCCCCGAGCGTGAACTGCCAGACAACGAAGTGTACAACAACCATGTTTCGATGGTCCGCATCCGCTCAGAGCATGCTATCGGCTTCCTAAAAGGGCGCTTCCAGTCGCTGAAGGGCCTTCGAGTTCGCATCAAGGATGCCCGCTCTCATAGGTTCGCAACCTACTGGGTCCTGGGCTGCATTGCTGTTCACGGCTTTGCCATGCAAGATGAAGAAGATGAACGCACTGCAGCTGGTGACGACAGCGACACGGTGGCAGCCGACCCGTTCATTCAAGAAGGTCTGTCTTCAAGCTCTGATGACGACTTGGACAACGCAGGCAGGGGCATACGGATGAACTTTGGAACCCGGTTGCAGGCGGCAAAGGCTCGCCGTGAGGAGTTGAAGGCTGCCCTTCTAAGAGCCAAGGAGCGTCAGGCTGAGCGTTGTGTACGTAGGCGTATGGCCAATTAGGTCGGTTATATATAGACATTCAACCCGCCGTACTAGGGTATAGTAAACATGTCGTGACCTTGGAATGGTTGCCCCATAGCATCTTGCGTACTCGACGAGGCCGCATACGGATCTTCAGGTCCAAGCCCAAGCGGTGCATGAAAGAAATCAGGAAGCGGTGGCAGACCAGCAGCGTGAGAGCCTGAGTCTGGAGTGAAGTATGTCGACGCCGATGGTGTTGATGGACGCGAGGCGCTGATGGGAGTGGTGGGAACCTCAGAGCCGCTCGGAGCAGCCTTGAGGCGCATCTGCGCAAGCATCAGATCCTTCCGTTGCTCCATCTGAAGTCGACGGAGCTCGAACTTCATCTTCTCGCGCTGCATCTTGAGCTCGGTCTTCGACTTCAACTTGGTCGTGTTGTATCGTATCTTGTCTCGGGCAAGCTCGAGCTCCTGCTGCTTCGTAGTCTCCTCAGCTTTTGCAAGCTCCTCGAGATCTAGGGCGCCCTTGAACTTCTTCCCCTTCGTCTTCGACCTCTCCGAACCACCAACACCAGCCGGCGCAGGTGCGGACTTGTTGGGGCGCGCAGGGGTCTTCTTCTTGTGGTGAGCACCGTCCGTTTTCTTGCGCTTTCCTGTCCGTTCACCTGTCTCCGACCCAGCGTCCACCACATTGGCACCATCGCTCTGATCGCTGTCAGAATCAGATCCCCCTCCCACGCCCGTGTCCACCTCAACGCCGTCTGGGTCTTCATCGGCACCACTCACGTTCCCGTCTGGCCCTGGTTGGGTCTCCCTCTCGTGCTCGCGCTCATCGCCAGATGTGTCCGACGTGTCGGCATCCCCCAGCTCTACCGCCACGTTATCCAGCATGACACCACCATCGACAGAGCTTGCGGAGTTCCCCAAACCGACTGGTGCGTGGTTTGGGCGTTGTGCGACGAGGTCCCGCATCTGAAAGAAGTATGGACAGTCCGCTTTGACGAGCTCTACCAGCGACGAGCTGTTAGTAACAGCACAGGAAGCTAGATATAACAAGTAAGTACGTACCCCACTTGTTTCGGAACTCTGATGATGTTGCTTCCATGTTGATGTCGCTTTCGTGTATGATGCCCTCGCCGGTTTGACCGAGCATATTCTTCGCTTTCACGGTGAGTGTGACCATTCTGATATGCTTGCATATAAGGCTCTGATGCGCCATTGTGATACCAGACACGTACCGCTGAAGTCGATTTTTGATTTTGCTTGACCAGCGCCGCCGCTCCCCGGCATCGCCACTCTTGATAGCCTCGAAGGTAGGGCCATACTCCGGATGCCCTGTGAAGATCGTCTTGCAGAGCTCCCAGTGATGGTCAGCCTTCCGTTTTCCTCCTCCGTGCTTTGTTGATGCGTTGGATCCAGGAGGCGGAAAGAGAGTGTTCTGGATGTCGAGGTCGTCCGTGATGGCAGTGAGAAGCTTCCAACTGAGCTCGTGGTCGTCCCTGTCCCAGCTATGGACCACTGTGAGTTCCTATATGCAGACGGACCTCACTGAACACGTACTTCACAGTCACACCCTCATCATCGCCCTCCTTATCCTCGTCTTTTCCCCCTTTCTCTCGCTTCTGGGCATTCTTTTTCGAAGGAGTGGCGGCAGGCTTTTTTGGCGTAGCGCCGGTCACTCGGGACTTCGCGGTCTTCTTGTGTGGTGTTTTGTCTTTCGAGTGGGCGGCCATAGTGCAAGCAGAGCTGGGTATGGTGTCGTGGCGACTGTAGCTAGCCAGGAAGGGGTGTACGGTGCAGGCGAATTCTACGACAATTATCATATGTTAAGTGCCTAAGTGGGACATATCATGCACAATTTCCCTGCACGTCCAGAATCGCCTGCAGGGAATCGTGATTCCTACCGTCGTTGCTCCTCTAGAGGAGCAACGCCATCTCGAAGGGATTCTGCCAGAATCGTGATTTCTCATAACAAAAATCGATTTCTTGAATCCTCTCAGAATCGCCGTAAAACCGCGTACTCTGACTACCCCTATTGCCGAGCTTAAAGTGCAAGAATCCCTTCCCATTCTTTCTCCGTGGCCGCAAAAGAGCGCTGATGTCCTTCAGGGCATCTTTGGCTTCGGGTAGGGTGGGTGGCGGCTGAAAACGGGGTGGGCTCATGCCCTGGACGGAGCAGCTTCCAGACGCATCACTTGTGCTCGCAGCAGGTGGAACAGCAGAGGGTCGACACTCCAGGCCACCCAAAAGCGCTGCAGATGGGCTGACCGAGGAAGTGGACGTGCTCAGGGATGACTGTAATGTTGCTGATCGTGGAGCGGGGTCGGTCAAGGGCTCGGTAGAGGCTGCCTGAGAGCCAGAAGGGAGTGATGATTCCAGCGGGGCTCGAGATGGTGTTGAGGCAGTAGCGGGCGGCGCAGGATTCCATGTAGGCTGACATATCTCATTGAATGTGCTTACAGCATGCTGGTAGGTGTTCAGAGCATGATTGTATGATATATTCACTGAGGAGGGGAGTGAGGAGCCCAGTGGAAGTCGTGAGCCATGCTGCTGCTGAGTGTGGGCACCAGCCCCGTGCGAAGAAGCACCTTCCAAACCGGCCCGCTGTTGAGGGTTCTGCCATGATCGAGGTCAGAAGCATGTCGGAAGAAGCCTATACTCCACGCTCACCACGTTCTCCCTGTCCCCGGTAGCCCGATTCAATGAACTGCCGTGGGTTGCGCTGCCGGGGAGGCCTGCGGTGGGTACTACGGGTGCCGGGTGCGTGTTTAGCCTGCACTTCTTGTTGGCATGCTCGAGATTGGCACACGCAGCCCTCCCCCGCTTCCCCTTCTGTGGCATAGGGCCTCTTGAGCTGCCGGCCCACACCCCGATGTTGCTGGTAGCACACAGACCGCCGCGAGACGCCACCGCGTAATGCAAAATATTTGCCACTGCCTTTTTTGGCTATCTATTAAGCGCCCGCGTCCGTAAAACTCGACCGCAATAATAACCCACTCCTCTCTCGGTGTCCACTTCTAAAACGGCTGCATCAGATTGTAGCTTATACCTCTAGCTATCCACTGATGCACGTTTTTCTGTCCAGAATTCGTGCTTGCAGCGGGGTTATTATAAGTTCAATTTCCCCCACCCAGAATCGCTCGAGCGTGACAACTCCCGCCCATGTGATGTGGTCAGGTTTGAGGTGGGTCAATCTTAAGTAAGTTATGCGTTGTGATGCCAGTAAGTGCGCTGTGTAAAGAGGACTATGCGCTCAAAATAATAAAAGTACAAATCGGCCGTCATATTGCAGAACGGCCCAGGCCAGCTCGCCTATTCGAATAAGGGAGCCGCTGACAATGTCCGCTAGCTTTTGCTCCGGGGCTCCGTGGCGAGTTTCAAATGTCCGGGACGTCGTTGTGGGGACAATGCGGTGCAAGGGCCATTGCGAGGGCGGCGGCCCATGGCTATGCGCGCCCTGTGCATGGCAGTCGAAGGAACGGGGGTGCATGGGTTGTTCGAGTGGCCTGCTGGTTGCTGAGGGTGTCCAGGACGCTGGGGATGTCGGAAGCTTTGGGTCAGCGGATCTGGCCCCTGTCGACGAGCCAACCAGACCCTGAGCGTGGCGTGTGTGCGGCAAGCAGGCGTAGCGAGATAGAAAGCGCCGAGAGCACCCCATAGGACAACCCGAGGCCGCCTAATGCGCGCCGGTTTGCGATTAAAGTCCACAGCTGTTAAGCTCAAGTCGGATCGGGTGCAGGCACGGATAGCGCTTGCGGGGTAAGCGCTCGTATAATCCCCGGCGACTGCTAAGCGCGAAGCTCTCACTCTCACTCTCTCGGCTTTAAAATCTAGGCTTCGTCAGGCCCGCTTGCCCATGCTGGCCCTCAGCTGCAATCCCCTCATCAGGCTCTCAGTTTTCAGTGCCCTGCCCCCCTGTCCTTCCCTGGCTCAGAATTGCCGCAACATCCTACTCAGTAAGGACGATATCGCTGTGGCGGCTTTGGCTAATGCTCTGGCCATTAGTGGCTAAAAAAATAAAAACCAAGAAAAGCAAAAAAACAAATGCTTGCGAACACTGCGGGAATCCGTACAAAAGTTGCGTTTCAACCCACCTAAGCCAATGCCACGCCTACATTTTTGAGGTCACGGAGATTCCATTTCACAAATACGGCCTGCATGAGAACCCTCCTCGCGAAAAGGCAAGCAGTGCCATCGTATGTGACATTTAGCCGTGGTCTAAACTTGGGACAGGTTGTACGCGGGGGAAAAGATGGAAAGATCTTATGTCGCTGCATAGATGAAGGGGGGCGAGTTTGTTGCCAAGAGTTTGCGACCATGAATACCCTTAGGGTGCATCTGGGCAAGGGCGGCAGAAGATGGCAGGTGCGCAGGCTCATATATTCGCCACTGGGAAAAGCCCATTTACGTGTTTGGCAATGCAACAGATGTCCTCTGTGGGCGCGGCCGGCGGGATGAATGGCGCAGATGCCAGCGAGGATGCCAGGCCAGGCTCGGATGAAGAAGGGCTCAGTGGGCCTGGCCAAGATTTTGACGATCCTCTCGGAGACCCTGAGGGCCCTAGCGAAGATCCCCAGCCCGCAGAAGGGGCACAGCTGCCGGACAGCGATTCTGAGGTCAGGAGGTTTTCTACGGAATTGTTCCATTGTTCTCTGCTAAAGGCCGGCTTAGCTGTACGACCCTACTGGCGGGATGCTCTCTGGGTGGGGGTTCCGTGCCAATCTCCGTCTGAACCTGCCTATCTGCCTAGCCTGCGGTTCGGTCATCCCGCCCAGGTCGATTCAAACCCACCTCAATGGATCACACAAGGGGTCGGGCATATCGGTGAGCCAGGGGGACATGGAGTGCCTCATCAGTCAGTTTGGTATAAGCCCGGAGTGGCCGACTCACCCCGACTCCATCCCCTTGGCCTTTGAAGGCTTGCGTACAAAAATTGGCACCCTCTGTCCTTATCCGGGGTGCCACGGGACATGGGGCAATGCCAGCGCGGTCAAGGCGCACTACGTGAAAGACCACGTGTCGGAGGAGGGCCAGCAAGACGCACTGAGGACGCGTGACCTGACCAAGTGTGTTTACATGCAGCGTTTCAACGCCGGTGGAAAGTGCAACCAGTGGTTCCGGGTTTGACAGCCTCGTCAAGGCTGTCGGCCCACACCGCCGCCCACCTCCAACTGCCTCTCCGCCCTTTGCGAGGAGCTGGATGTGCCTCCAGAACAATCGGCGCTGGGCATTGATCACTGTCACATCAGCGCATGGCACACCGCTACACAATGGCATCGCTTTGTAGAGGGGAAAACCGGCCAGGGCCTCATCGACATGATCACCCTGCCCAAATCTACCTCCCATCCTCTCTACAAGCTCAAAAGCAGCGTCATCAGCTACTATGAGGAGGCGTACGAGTTGATAAAAAACACCGGGCAGGTCTGTTTACAGAAGATACGCACGCACAGTGCGGCTGGGTCAGTTGTTTGCATAGTAGCGATTCGTCCGCATTGAGCTGACACCCGCTCTTTCATAAAGTGAGCTTTACGCTAAGCCCTTCAAACAGCATCAGTGTCCCACTACGCTGGCTGCATACACCTTGACCATCGCCAAACTGGTGTACTTTCTCCTACAAAGCGCCCAGGATGCTCCGCTCGCCTTTCCGCAGGATATAAGGCAGCTCTTGATGACGCTCAGGGGCCACATCGTTGGGCAGAGTGAGGGCTGCGTCAAAACGGCCATACACAGGGTCCTTCTAGGGCTGTGGACGCGGGAGTGGCCTGCGACGCCGGGGCAACCATTTCCAGACCCCACCATGCGCTACGTCATTCACACCCAAGTAGACGAATACGGAGGCCTGAAAAGGCCCGCGCATGCAACTGGGATATTTGCAAAAATCATTTACATGATGGCGAGCATCCAGTTGCTTTAAAGGCGATATTCTACTAATTTTTTGACAACTAGCGGCTCACCTTCCTCAAGGAGTGCCATGCACTTGTTTTCCCAACACTCCCCCTTTCGGCTGCAGATGAGGATGCCCTCGCTCCCCCGCCGGTCTCCCTTTCAGATGCGGCCGATAGGTTAACGCCTTGGCTCCACCTTGGAACTGAGTGCACATTCCATAGCATCCAGACAATGAAAAATCATGCCTCAACGCTGGCTGAGTTTGACCGGAAAGAGCCCAACATGTGGTGGAAGCGCGGATCTAACTCCACCGTCCTCACCTACTTTGGCCACGACATTAGCCTTGATGGGCTCCGCCGATGCCAAGGCGCTCTGGAAGATGCCACCCGGAAACTCATGCAGGAAACCCTTCTCCTCGGCCTACACTTTCCCATTGACTTTCCGTCCCTTGTGGATGACGTGTCCAATACGGAGCCTGGGTACTCTCTATTTCTGGATCCGGCGAACCGCAAAGCCCTGGGCCCTTTGGATCAACTGGCTCAGGCGATACTGGACTCCCCGGAGCTACGCAAGAGATTTGTCATCTCTGTTGATGGGCTGAAGATCACGTGGAGGGCCGATGAACTCTCCAGATGGCTCGACGGCTACTCCTCGCTTGACCGGCTGTGCCTTGTCCAGCTTGAGATGAACTGTGGAGCCCCGGGCAGAACTACGGAGCTCACGGGGCTAACGGCTGTGAACACCAGCACCGGAGTATGCCGGGCCTTGCAGGAAATGGATGGCGGCCTGGTCATGGTACAGGTGTACGTCAAGACGTGCGCAAGGGACGGATACGACCGTTTCATCCCCCACTCCATCAACACTTCCCTTGCCACCACCCTCATTTACAAGGAGGCGGTATGCAGGCCCTTCGCTCAAATCTGTGCCAGTGTCCTCTTCCCCAATGATCAAGAGATCAAGGCCATGTACCAGGATAGCCTCTTCATCAAACACAAAAAGGCTTTTGACGCCGACGATATCTCAAAGACCATGAAGACGTGGACCGAAGAGTACCTGGGCTACGGGCTTACTATCAGCGATTGGCGCCAGGTTTCTATGCCGCTGAGGCGTGTACATGCGGGGATGGCCGAAAGCTTGATGGATGAGCAGGAGGAGACCGTCGATGCTGCACAGGCTGGCCATTCACAGGGGACGGACCACGCACACTACGGGCGAACAGAGCGTATGGTGACTGGGTTGGCAGAGGGCTACCTTGGGCCTTTCTTGGAGAATTCTTTGGCATGGCATGAGACGCTGCTGTTGGTGCCGGGTAAGAGGGGTGAATTCTTGCCCCGCGTCTGAACCTTGCTGACTTTTACTCTGTATCAGGATGCCAATTATTGCCATGGGAGGAATCGGCCCGCTCAAGATTTGTATCCTCTGCCGTGCTCAGGGCTGCTGCCTCCACTCAATTGCGCGCCACCCAGGCAGAGGAGGTTGCGGAGATTGCGCTCAAGTCCCTGCAGCCGAAGATCATTGCGCTCGTCCAAGATGCAGTCCAATCGGCTTTTGCATTGTCTTTGGCCTCTGTTGAGTCCCACTTGACAGCAGTAATGAAATGCGCTACAGCACCTCATCAAGGCACCCCTCTCTTCCGTGATGGATAGCACATGTGGGAGTGCAGGCCCAAACGGCTCAAAATGTCCCTGAAGCTCGCCTCACAAGCGCACATCAGCACCCTGCTTCTCCATCGGCTGGAACACCCTCTCCTGGCTCTGGTGCTCGCAGCAAACGTTCACGTGCGCCCTCTGCCTCTCAGTCCACATCCCCCCAGCGTCGCAGAAAGACACCACACGCATAGCCATGCGCGCCTGGTTCCTGGCTAAAAATTGGCCGCCACGCCCAAGCAGCGGCCTAGTACCCAGTGCGGGCATATTCATGCCCCTTGCGCAGAGATCAGGGACGCGCCTCGGCATGCTGAGAGCAACCTTGGGGCCGTTGGGGGGCGGTGCACTGTACACATGCGATCGCGCATCTCCGACATCCGCCCCGGCCAGTGCAGTATACCTCCGCTCTTCAACCTCTTCCGCCCTCCTTGTCATCCGTACAGCCGTGTGTGCAGCATGTGTCAGGTTTCTTGTTTTTCTTGTAAACTCATCCCCCCTTCTTCCTCCGCTGGAACATCGCTCGCGTAGATATCGCCTCAGTCCATCTGTACAGCACCCTAGCCCACGTACCTGCTGGGCGACACATGCCGCAATGTCCCGTTCGCGCGCGGGGCTCTGGATCACGCACATAAAGCGCGGGTCTGCGCTGCAGAGCGAGGGGGCGTACGTGGCCGACATGCAGGGCGCGTTGGGGGGCCGGAAGCCGGAAGCCGGAGGAGCTTCGGCCGCCTTTTGGCACTGCTGCAGAGGCGTTCTACGGCAGCCTGAATCCCATAGCCACCGCGAAGGCCCCTGCAGCAAATTGCTTGCTGGCTGACGGGCACTTCAGCCCCGTTGCCATCTCAGAGCGAGCGCCGTTCTTGCCGATGGCCGTCGGCTATTCGATGGATGAGTCTCCGCATAGCGGTATGCCGAACTTGCGCCTAGGTTGGTCCGTGCTGTTGGCATTCGTCCTCGGCTTGTGGCCCGCCAAGCGGCAGGAGGGTGACATCCGAGGTGAATCGGCCACTCCGTGGGGTGGGTACACTGCCGTGATCTCGAATTTCTGGGCCACAGCCGGATGCAGGATGCCAAGCACGCAGGCCTCAAGGATGTCTGAGTATCAAACACGGCATTGAGCGTGCATTTGAACCTCGGCAGTGGCCTCGCAGCCTTCGGCGAGCGAAGAGCGTAGGGCATCTGTGCGCATGTACTCAATCAGAACCCACGGTTTCGGCGGGCGTTGAGTAGCGAATTGAAACTTCGCGGGAGGAGAGGTTGAGCGCCGAGCCCCCTGAAGACCCCCTCCCCAAAACCTCACCCGGGGGCAAGGTCCATGGCGACAGCACGCTCTTCCGCACTCCGCGCTCGCCACGACCAAGCCCACCATGCACCTCCGCCGCAAAAGTTATCCCCTCCCCTCGGCGAGCAGAACCCTGCGGGCGGCTTGTTCCTCGACCCGCTCATGGGCACGCCGCTCGCTATATACACGGAAAAGGGCATTGGGAGCCGGCATCTGGCCGTTGAGCTTGTAGCGGTGCGTCGAGCCTTTTCACGCGCGCTGTTTGCTCTTTGACGCGTTTTTTCGCGCACATATGCCTGTCGAAGGCTGAGTGCTGTGTATTTGTCATGACGGATGGGTTGCTCGCCAACTACACGCACATGCATCGTGAATGCCAGCTCACGCATGGCTGACTTAAACAGATCATAGCAACATGGCAGCATCGCGTCCCCCAGTTATAGCGGTGTATTGTATTACCTAGGTGGGCCTCTCGTTCGGCCATACACGGGCATATGGGGTCGGAACGGCGATGTGTGCCGCCCATCAATCGACTGATGCCACGTCTCTTTTGCAGTTGAACCGCACAGGGGGGGAAGGAGGAAAAACTTGTGCTCAGTGCGCAATGGGGTGCCCGGTGTGTTGAGGCCGGTGCGCAGCAAACCTATCACGCCAACTTTGGCGGTTGTAAAGCGACAGCGGCTGAAACGTGGGTAGCCCTCACGGCGCCAATTTCCGGGCTACAAAGCTCATCTCGATATGCAGAGTGGGCTCTATGCCTCAACCTCCCCCTCCTCTGACGGAGGTGGGGCCTTCGGTGCAGCACATGCCGCATCCCCTGCCGAGTATGGCGCACCAGGTTCTGGAGCAAGCCATGCAACAGCCACCGCCTCCATCTCAACACCCCCCGCAATCACAACCCGGAACATCATCTCAACCACAGCGGCCTCCACAACCCCATACTCGGCATCCAACACACGCCCATCCTGCTCCACAGCAGCACGGTCGCCCCATCCCTCCGCCTCCAGGCATGTGTATGCCCCGCCCGGGCCGTATGGTTCCCCTCCAGGGGCCTTTCCCTTGCCCTGTCTACTGTGCACCGATGCAGCCGCCAACATCCGGCCCGCGTCAGACGTGGCAAGCAGCGAACCGTATCGCCCCTGCCCAGACACATATCTCCCCCCCTCCACTGCCTGCCCCCCGGGCCCGCCAGAACATGCCACGATGGGGCGTCATCCAGGTTACGCAGAGGGCTAGCATGCTTGGAAGCAGGCGTATTGGCACATGCCCCCGCCGCCCAGCATGGTTCCACCGCCTCCGCCTGAATACGCTTGCAGATATCGGGAGGATCGGCCTGCTAACTGGGTTCTGGGGGGGTATTATGGCCAGCACGTGCGTCCTCCAAGAGCCGTCTTCACCGATGTTTACCTTGACCACGCCGCCTGCTGCATAAGCAGCCTTACACGGAGGAGGCTGAGCCTTCTAATTCGAACGAGGAGCCGTCTGCCACAGAGCAGCCTGTCGAGAAGCCTCGGGGACGAAGACGCACCAAGACGCAGGCAGGGAGACATCGGCTTCTGCGTGAGCATCGCACTCATCGCGATATGCTTCATGGCCGCAACCTGCAGCACCTGCTTCTACCCTGGTGGCAAGCTGTCGCATCCCTGCAATCCATCGTGACTTTGACAAGGCTATGGAAAGCATTCTGGATGGGAAGCTCGGCCTGAATGGTCCGACATTCTCTGACATACCTGCAGAGGATTCGCCGTGATCAGAGCCGAGGGATCTTGACGAGGACGACGTGGCCGAGCTCCCATTTGAGGCTAGCGAATTGAGTTCTTCTGAGGATGACAATCCGATCGTGCTCATGCCAAGCCTAAGTGCGATGCGAAGGATAAAGGCAAGGCAAGAGCAATTGACCTGAGCAGTGATGAAGAAACTGTCGAGCAGCGCGGGCCGCTGACATGGGCACGAGCTGCCAAGGCTGCACTGAAGCCCATGGTTGGCGAAGGAGGCAAGTCATCGCGGAAAAGCGCACGATCTGAGGGCCTTGGTGCAAGGGATCCGAGCACCGAGTCTCCGAAGGCTAAACGGGTGCGCATTGAGGTTCCGCCCCAAGGTGAGCTCGTGTTCGTTGAAGGGATGCTTCCGCCGCCGCAACTCACATTTGAAAAGATATATCTGAAGCTGAGCGAGACGACGACGAGAGTTCCGAAGAATTCGATGCAGATACTTTACACATTAAGACATGCGAGTATTTCCTGGTCTGCGCCACTATAATCCCCAGGTTGAATGCGTGCGGTGCGAGACCCGTAGTAGTACGCGCTATAAGAAAAGCTTGGTGCTTTATGATTGCGCTAAGTTTCGGAGTATAAATGTGTAAGCTGTACGTTGTGATGCGAGTAAGTGCGGCGGTGCGCTGTGTAAAGAGAACTATGCGCTCAAAGCAATAAAAGTGCAAATCGGCCGCCATACAACGCCGCATAGTCCAACTCACCAACGAGCGAGTTGAACGCCGACATTTAGGCGCATACCACGTCTCATCTTGTCGCCGGCCTGCGAGCGCATGTCACTAGACCAGTCGCATGCAGGGGGGACAACATGATGGCCTTTCACCCCATCTCCAGCCCAGGGGCGGCCGTCGCGGCAGTCCGGAAGCGGCGGTATGTGCAGAGGACGCGGCTCACAATTGATTGAGCTTATCGAGAGGAGGATGCGAGGGGGAACGAGGGCGCTCGGGAAAAGGAGAGGGCGTGGAAGCGCTGCTATTGCGAGGATGGGTTTGTGCAAGATCGATGCGCACATGTAAGTATACTCGACCTCTACCGGTCCCCGATATCCCGCAAGTACTCTGGACTGGGCTGGATTGCTCGGCGTACTCGTGGGATGGTGGGGTTTGGTAGAAATCTCCCCCACCAGACGCCCAAGGCCCGAACCTTAGGGCGCCATACGCTTATCTAAGATACATGATCTATTATCTAATCTATAAGCACCTGTTTGCGCGAATCCGAGAACTACGGAGAAGGCCTTCTCCAGACCTCAGGACGAATGCGTCCAAGCACGGATTCGTGCACGTAGTCGTGTAGAACCGACGGGTTCTTACACTCTCCCTCCCTAGACCCATGCCGGGGTCTCA